>MJUT01002869.1:48773-59681 GCA_002080005.1 Gigantidas platifrons
TTGTATATAGAGGATATAATAATAACAATAATAATATCAAAATACATGTTAATACTGATAAACAGTGTATATAGAGGATATAATAATAACAATACTAGTATCAACATACATGTAAATACTGATAAACAGTGTATATAGAGGATACAATAATAACAATACTAGTATCAACATACATGTAAATACTGATAAACAGTGTATATAGAGGATACAATAATAACAATACTAGTATCAAAATACATGTTAACACTCATAAATGACTAGATATGTCAATGCTTAATGTTAAGAGCAAAGGTGGGGTGTATAAGAACTGTCATAAAAGCTGACATGCTGAAAACTCGTCAGTTTGCGCCACCCGAAATGTGCCTCTTTTTTTTGGAACTATTATAAGAGGAAAATATTACAGTACATCAGTACATCTAAGTAAAAATCATATAAAAAATAAAAATGTAATACGTCTGTTAAAATGTTTGTAAACTCAAAATTATACGATGGATGAGAGACACCTAAATTTTCATTAGACATTCCAATACCGGAAATTAGCAACTCGTAAATGTTCCGCTAATGAAAGTTTAAAATAAAGCGCTTAAGTTGAAGCTATCCATATGGTTCATTCTAAGGTTTCCACAGTTTGATTAGAATATTCTTATCACTGTTATTATGATCTGGTATTTTAATCGATCTTCCTTAAGCAGAAATTGCAAATCATAAATGTTTGGTGCAAAATATTCTGAAGTCCGAAATGATGTAGGAATTGTCCAGGATATCTCGTCATGACAGAGTTGGCAGTAACAATATACAAGTAATGACGTAATATTAATTTTCTCAAATTCATTGATTACATAATTCTGCATGTCTCCTTATTCTTCCACCTCCGACTTTCTAAAGCATATACATATTACTTCCAAAAAATGTGACAGTATTAAATGCATTCGTCGCATTTACATAAATGGTGCGTCTAATAAAATTACTGAATTTCTCCATTATAACTGTCTTAAATTGTTTCTTTCAATGTGTTGTACAAATCTTGAACTAAGTTCATGGCCACCATTTCACAAAAAGTCTTTCGTATACATGTAACTCAAATGGTGAGATGTTTAATGCTATAGTTCTATCAAGCTGTTCTTGTTTGATTCAAATGGACATGACACTTCCCTATGAAACGTTTTCGTTTTCCTTTTAAAATCTAGAAGTGTCTTGCAACAAAGTACAAAGTCAAGATTATAAGATTTTGCACCTTTGAGTATCAGATTAGGAAAAAACTTGCTAAAAAGTACATGTTAGTGTTTCCAGTTCACAGTTTTATTTCATTACGTAAATGCTTATATTCAAAGAAAACATCCAATTCCTGACATGTTGTTGATAAAGTTCATTCCATCATACATAAAACTGATTTGCCTCTCTCACCCATTTGAAAACATTAAACGAGTCCTTTAGTATTCGCACTAATGATTTGACGAAAAAGCATTACTTGTTGAAAAGCAGTAATTCACTTTTCTACTTAAAAGAACAAAATTAGACTAAGACTTGCTACTTAAACATTGAATTAATACTAGATGTTGTAATAAGCCAGCCGCATCAGACACCCTGGAGAAGATAGCCAAGATTATGCTAAAAACAAAAGCATGCAAAATATATGTAATGTTTTGAGCCGCCTCAGTCAGTCCCAACATAAGTAAACCCTCAAAGACAAAACATGTAAATATTTCCAGATGTGATATCCATTACAAGAAAAACCTTATACTCAATCAAAATGATCCAATACCAAAACCTATCATATCTGAAGTCCGGAAAGCATCGGCACTCTAACATAGCAAAGGTAACAGTCAGAATGCCAACGACCTATAGATTATATCTTTCGGTCAGAAAAAAACAAGCATGTGCGCTGTAGTTGCAGCTCCTATGCGAAAACTGTGAGATTTGTAAAAGGCCGTGTCATAGTTCGAAAAATTTAAAGCTGCATTCAATACTTTGCAAAACTCTGTTCTCTTTATGGCTTTGCAATCTCTGTAACCAAATAATGAACCAACAGTTTTTCCTCTCAAATCTAAATACTTTTGTAAATGATGTACAGGACAAAATTTAACATTTTTCTGATTATGAATCTGCAAAGTAGCTTTTGCTTAGACGCATTATGTTTAAAATTAGTCATTCTTAAAACAAGAACTGGTTGATCTGATTGCAGATGGTCAAATGTGATATTTCCAAGCATAATTAGATTGACAGTGTCCTTACTCCGAATGGTAATTTCACCTATTCTTAGAAATGCATGAAAGGCTAATAAAAACATTGCCGAAAACAATTTTTGCTGATAAAATGAATATGTTGCGAAAGGCAGTGCATCAAGTAACTGTTTAAGAACAGGATGTGTAATTGGACGCTTCATATCAGGACTTGCTGATAAACAACGAGCACCACACAACATCTTTTCGACCAGAAAATGAGAAGTTAAATCACTGATACCTTGAATGTTATATACAAAAGATATATATCCCATGCACGTATTAACTGTATTGACAGAACGACCGTTTTGATATAAAAAGGAGATAAAAATTAACAAAATATCTAAAGAGCATGTTTCAATTTGAGTTCTAGGATAAAAGTCATTAATGAAAGACTGCATTTCCATACACTGTTGTTGTGGCTGATACTATAGCAGCGTTCATCAAGAGAAAGTCCCTGTATTGAGATGTCGTCCAATAGACAGCTGTTGGTCACTGTTGAGTCCTTGTCCATGTGAGGTGCTTGTTTTCGAAATTCTTGCACCTGAAAACGAGAAAGTAGATCAGGTAAAACATTGTAATTTCCAGGTATATGCTTTGCTTGCATTAAAATATTTTTCTCCAAACATACCAATACCAACCGTCTCACCAATACCATAACCTTGGGCTCTTTGGAAGTTTGTTTGTTTATCACATGTACTGTAGCCTGGTTGTCCGAATGGCAAATTATGAAAAAATTCGGAAAATGATGACCCCAAACTTTCATAGCTAAAAGAATGGGATAAAGCTCTTTAAATGTTATTGTGTAGCCACTCACTGGCTCACACCTAAAGCCATAAAACCAATGAATCTTATAAACAGCACAATAGCCAATGCAACCAGCAACATCTGTATAAAGATGAAGCTTGTCAGAAGATTCCCAAATTTGGTTCAAAAACATATTCCTACCATTGAAATTCTGAATAAATGTGTACCAAGCTTGTAAATCAGCCCTAATTGCTTTGGTCAATCGTATGTAGTGGTGTGGTTTTGACACACCCTTTGCTAGATCAATCAATCTTCGTAAACAGGCACGTCCAGGCACCACTACACAAAAAGCAAAATTCAGCAGACCAATAATTGATTCCAATTCTCTCAACATTAGTCTTTTTCTTTTCTTCAAAATGGATGAAATTTTACATATTTTATCAAAGGGTAATCTGGCCTCCATTAACACAGTATCCAATTCAATACCCAGAAAAACCAAGCAAGTGCAAGCATGTGCAGTCTTTTCCTCCTTGGTTGGAAAACCCAATGTTGTCCATAACTTCAAAAATAAATTCAAACTCTGTTCACAAATCTCTTGAGTAGGGCCTAAAAATAGAAAATCATCCAAAACATGGATCATATGTGCAATATTACATTTGTTTTGAGCTATCCATTACAATACCCAACAATTCATGGTCACTTAAAGCTATAGGGATATTTCGATATGCACTATCAATATCAGAATTAGCAAGACTACAATTTCTACCAAGAGACATAATTATTTTGACTGCATCGTCAACCGAAGCATACATTACTCTGTTTGCATGCTCTGGAATATAATAATTTATGGATTGTGCATCAGGGTAAGATAAGTGGTGTCTGAGACGGTATTGGCCCAACTCTGTCGTAGGAACAACTCCTATTGGAGATACATATACATTTTTGAAAGGTGGTGATTCAAAGGACCAACCAAATGACCCAATATTATCTCTTTTTGAATTATTTTCTCAACAATTTCTGGGTGTTGAACAGCTGACTGTAAATTGTTTAACAACCTTGCCCTCATAACCTAATTCAAAACCATTTGTAAAACCTTGTACTGACCAGTGAGCTGTACTGTGAGTGTAACCCTTTAATACAATTGCAATCGTAATAAAACAAACAGGAGTAACAATATCAAAATTGGGCTGAGTGCACATAATATGATCCTTTATTGCTTGCAGGCTTTGATTGTGAATGGGCAGAGGTGGACTCTGTTTCTTTCTTGGGACATTTAAGCATGGGGTGGGTCCCTCTGCAGATTGCACATCTGTGTAGGAATCTACAGGGGCTGATTCTGCAGAATTCATCTTTGATATAGTTCCAGCAAAGTCATTTAGGCAGTAACTGGCCTCTAGTGTTTCCTCCCAATTGTCTGCCAGAGCTGGTAAATGACTATCCTCCACGAAAGGAAGTACGAAAGGTAGAACGAAAGGAATTATTAGTAGCATTGTAATTGCTAGGTTGGGGTCTGGTTGCTATAACATGAAATGCCATGTTCAGACAATTCCAGGTCACCCCCTGACTTGTCGATCCATGCGAACCTGTTGGTCATACATTAACTAAGCAGATCTAGCTACTTGGGTTGCTTCCCAATTGCCGACTGTCTCAGCATACTTAATCAAATGCGGGATTGATTCCGGGAATCTTTCCGAATAAATTGCCATGGACCTCAAAAATGCTGTTGTCCACTGGTCAATATTTAGAGTTGCAAATTTGGATTTATTGGGAACAACAGACAAAGTAGAATTGCCAGAGACGTGAAGCTGAAAACCCTTTTTTGTGGAATTTGGTGTACAGTTTTGAGGCAACAACTGATCCAAATCGATATATTTTTCTTGCCATATTTTTTTGTTTTATGGCAGGATCTACGATAGCTGCAATGGGGGTAGACAAGGAAGATTTTGAGGGCTGATCGTCCAATCAGGCTCAAATACAACTTCCTCATCGTCTTCCTCCACTGCTGAGACTGTATTACTACCTGCTTCTAAGGCTGCACTATCCCTATCGGGCTCATTTAGTCTTCTCAGTGATGCCATGGCTGACTGTGTTATTCTTGTAATTAAGTTATGTTCTGTTTCTATGGATAGTACAGTCTCTGAAGTTGATACATTGGTATTTACAGAACTGGTGGTATTTTCAGACCAGGTGTCTCTTGCTGTTGTAGCTCTTGTTTTCCCATTACTAGACTGACCTGGCTTTACTTTATTCAAATAAGATCTATATAAACAGTGAGTTAATACAATACGCATATAAGTTTCATGTTGTTGTCCTGTCAATTCGGTTGATTATTAGTAACTATTAGAGCATTTACATTGTTACATTTTTTTTATACGTAAAACTAATTTGTCAACTGTAACCAAAACTCTCTTTTTTTCTTTTTTTGTGTGTGTGTTAAATGCATTCAACCATTAGGGTGTTAACTGTGTTTTACTTATACCCAACCTTTAGGGTACTAACTTTGCGCACTGCATTGGCTTAATTACACCCAACTGTCAGGGTGCTAACCATGTACACTGTATTGCCTTAATTCAACCCAACCATTAGGACAACACCAAGTACATATATTGGTTAGCTAAACCCAATCATTAAACATGTATTGGCTATATTCAACCCACACGTTAGGACTATAGCCATATGCACTGAGTTGATCAAATTACACTCAACCAATAGGGAAAAATCATGTACTGTTTAACATGTACCCAACTATAAGGGCACTCAACATGTATTGGCTTAATTAAACACATTAATTAGGGTGTTCACAATGCATTTACTAAGTAACACCTAATTATAAGAGCCATAATGTTATATTGTTGAACTTGTGCCCAGCCAGTAGGGTCCAAACAATATGCCTTGCTAAAATCACAATTTCTTTTTTTTTCATCACCCAACCATTAGGGTGCATACCAACAATATCGTCAAAAGCCAACTATGTTGTAGGACAAAGCAATGCACTTGTACAGTACTATTTTGATAATGATTATTTATTATTTATTTGTGGCAATAGCACATAGAAACAAACTTGTAAACAAATGATGTAAGTTTTATCATTCTATATCTTGAATACGAACATATATGTTTGTTTTAAATGATAATGCATGGCATGAAAGTTAACTTCTGTTATATGTCATGTATGTAATAAATACTTATTCAATAAGTTATTGTGTAAACTGACAACATTTTAATTTGTCCAAGTCACCATGAATTAGTCGAAATCAAAATTGAAATACATGTATCTTGAACTAGTTGAAATTAGGGTGCATATTGAATACGATTTTTATTTGAGCACTTTTATTTTCTCGTTGTCACAATTGCTGCACGAATACTCTGGTGATACTTCAAATACCCTGACCGAGTATTAAAATGTACTCAATCTTTACAGTAAGCAGTTTGTTTACTTTCTGTTGACCAAAAACCGGAGTGTTTCCAAAACACAACATTCTCCATCTGATCATCTTTAAAATAACGTATTAAATATGTATTTAATTCATCACATCTGCCATTAAACTACGGAATGTCCACTTCATACCTTATTCACTTACGAGGAGGGATTATATGTAAAATCTGACAGACTATCACTTATTTAACATTATACCTAAAACGCAGTGACAAAGCTACTTCTATAATTCCTTTGGCGACATCATGTACTTCGTTGGTCTCTTTGCATAAATCATTAGAGCTAATCCGTAATACCACTATATCTGGGTTACACCTTTGAACATTCTGCAAGCCTTCAGTTTTAATATTATTCAAGTGTCCCCCAGGGTACCCTATATATTATATTTGTTCTTGTGTGGGAATCAGACCCATGTTCATATCCACAGAATGGTGATTTTGTAAACTGTTATAAGTACCAAATGTGAAATGAAAGAATGGCATAGGATAAGCATTTTCGCAACCATCACAACTTCTAACTTAAAATCGACGCTCCTAGACTGCATATATTGCCTTTGTAGGTCAACACCGCATCCCACAAACAAAGAAAAATAGTATATTCTACGATAGACCAACATACAAATATTTTTCAATATCGCCGTACTATTAATAATTATGATTTACATCAATTGGTAAAGATAATATACTACAAAACCCTGCAAATTAAAATGTTTGCTTTCTTCTTTGTCTTCGACTGTAAAATTATATAAACAAAGGTGTTGGCTATATCGCAATTGCTGATTGATTAATCAAATGGCGATATTAAAAAAGGAAATTGACCGGGAGCAAATCTGTAATATATTTAACTGAATAAAAGCACTGTAAATACTAATATATAACATAGATATTAACACATTATTGAGTTCTCATAAAATTATTTATGTGCCATAAATCAATATTTATATTTAAAATGAAAAAAAAATGTTTCGCTAAGAATAAGAAACATTTTTTCGAGATGTTCAATCATTTAAGGTGAAAGGTAATTCTTCGTTTTGTTGATATCAATGATTTGAGGTGAGAGGTAATTCTTCGTTTTGTTGATATTGGTGGAATTGTTGAGCCCCGTTGTTTATTTATTCTTTTTATAGAAAGTTTTAACATTTTGTACTTCAACTAATATTGTCAAGGTTGTAATTTCGCTACTCGTCATTTCGGCACAACGTACATTCATATGTATTTTGATATTGTTGATCTGTATTTTTCGCATATCATTAACATATAATGATCAGCACACATCTGTAGATAAGAAAAAAAGTTTTCTCTTTTGAATTAGGAAATATCTGTATGCAATGAAGCAAGCGAGAGCAAATTAAATAACATAAAAACAACTATCTTCCACACCGGAGAAATCATGTGGCGTGTTGTGGGTTTGACCTCTGTGAACGTTCATCAGTATCCACTGTATTGTGTTCAACACATATACATAGGTTATATATATGTGAGACTCAGATCGACGTCCGGACTCAAATCGACGTCCAATCCTCAAATCGACGTCCAATTCTCAAATCGATGTTCAATATGACGTCACTGATGAATACTCCAAAATACGTCACACCGTTATGATATGGCTTTGAAACAATGATGGAGACGGGACAAGACCAGATTCAGAGTATATTGTACATTATACTTTAGCGAACCCTAACCCTAATCATAGCTTAACCTTAACCTTAACCTTAACCCTAACCATAACCCTAACCTTAACCCCAACCCTAAACCTAACCCTAACCCTAACACTAGTACTAACCCTAACCCTAAACCTAACCCTCACCTTACCCCTATTCCTAACCCTAGCCTTAACACTAATTCTAACCCTCTCCATAAACCTAAGCTTAACCCTAAATAATATTAATGAATGGGAAAATGCTTTAAAAACACAAAACAAAACAAAAAAACAACTTTTAGAAACAGATATAAAAACACACAAAACAAAACTGTCATTACAATTATTTTTGACGGCAAACTTTGATCGTACAAACGGACCTATTGTAGATATGCGAGTTTGGAAAGGACGCCGATATGAGAATATTCTAAAATAATTGGACCGTGATTTGAGATAATGACGTCAGTGGACGCCGATTTGAGGAGTGGACGTCGATTTTAGTCCGGACGTCGATCTGAATCTATCATATATATAGTGTATGATCGTTGCCGTGAACCCAAAAATGTGCTTGTATATCATAATTGACATACTACCTGCATATTACACACATACAAATTCAATCTGGGAATACTTCATAACATGCTTAAATGTACGGGAAAAGGAAGCGAAGCATAAGGAAGTTAAGCATAATATATACTATTTTGTACAACTCCTACGTTTCTAATATGACATTAATTTCAAATAAAACATAGATATAAAGGGGCATTAATCATAGTATTGTGTTGTTTCCGTGATTAAGATTGTGCGTTCTTTAACTTCTCACCAAGCTTCCCTAAATACACCAATTATTTAGAAATATTTTCTTACAATTTTAATGTTATTGAAATAAGGTGAGATGAGTTATTTTCAACTAAAAAACAAATTTGTTACAATTGCTTTGCCTACAATTTTTTTTCACTAATGCGTTGCTTCATAGCAGGTTATATACTCTGTTTGAATATATACATATGTAAACATAATCGAAGCACAATGGCATATATAATATCCTCGTCCATATGCATCAACATGTATTTTGTTAATTATTTCGTTGAATTGGTGATATCTAATCATTTACGCGTACAAAAAACCGTCCTGTTTCTGCTTCTGCATTTTGAAATATATTTGGTATATTTAAATAATTTTGCAAATATACATTTATACGAATGAAAAGTTAACCCAACAGTTTTACAATTAGATATTTGGTCTTACAGAGTTTCGTTTTCCCTCTACGAGAATTGAACTCGCAACATTGATACACTGCATCAATAATCACATAGCATTATGTCCAGTGCCTTGGATCACTCGGCCAAATCCGCTATTTAAAAATATTGCTTCAATAATCGAAATGTTAACTTGTCCCTTCAGGCGAATTAAGAGATAGACATAAGAAATGTGTTTAAGAGTGTGTCGATAGTACATATATATTTATCATTTCAATTTGACAGCCATCTAACTCAGCAATTCTAATATACTGGATAGGATAACAATAACAATCATCATAAAGTCACAGGAAATAAAGTATAGTATACAAACGTCTAAGCAAGTGATATTCACAAGCATACAATACATCTTCCCCAATACATTTCAATATTATAGGATTATTGCATGAATATTGGTGAATATTGTCCCGAACAGTACATCATATTGCGCGAGCATGGGAGGTACACTATTCACCAATAGTCATGCAATAACCGTTATTATATAGTAATGCATATTCATTTTTCAGAAGTGTTATTAATACTGTCAAGATATGATTTTTTCATATATAATTACTATATTGCACTAGGAATAATATTTTAATATTTGCACTAGTGCAATATGAATTTTGTTTTATTTCAGGAATACAAAGAAAACATTTTCACCTCAGCTTGTTCATTTTCATGGGGTTCAACAAGTTCCCCTCTATTTAAAAGAAAGACGATGTCATCCTCCGCCATCGTAACTTTCCAGACGACTGGGGAGAGTAAAATATGAGAAATTGCATTCGGAACGCACCGATATTTTTCCCGGATCTTATAAAGACGATCGAGACCAACAGTAAAATACAAGAATATATTGCACGATTTTTTTTATTAAGGATTAAATAGAGAAATATGTATTACTATATACTATTACTTGTTATACTAGGTTTATACTGCATATTTTTTATTGACATACTATGTATATTTTATAAACAGTGAATACATGAATATATTTTGTTGGAATCTTAACCCCTAAAAACAAATATAATCAGTTTATCTCAGCTGTATTATGAATTAATTATTTCACAGTGCTTCATGCATGTAGAATGGAAATATGTTTTACTCATCCGTATTGTACTGAAAACCTGTATTACACAGACATGTAACATTGAACATTAACCTATATAAATTTGTAATTAAATATCTGAGATGACATACTAACTGATGCATATTACACACATACAAAGTCAATCCGGGTACAATTCATAATATTAAAAGAAATAACATATATCGGTGTTACTTCCATAACGTCATGTATTTCAAATAGAAATTAAAGTAAAAGAGGCATAGTTAAGGTAAATATAACATTTACAATCTATACTATATACAACTATACGCTTTCCTAAGACTCTGAAATAATTTGGTTCTCCAATCTGTTGACTTTCAGTGTATCTAATGAAGGTTATTCCAGAAACCCGTTGTGTGCCTACATTTTATATTTACGTTTTTATTATGCTTGTTATACCTACATTTACACGACTTCAAATTAAGCACAAATATACATGTCGACAGTGATAATGTTATTTTATGTTTCTCTTTTAAGGATTGCTCATTTTTTGACTTGTCACTTGGTGAGGGGGGGGGGGGG
>MJUT01002869.1:59693-110991 GCA_002080005.1 Gigantidas platifrons
ATCTATCGTCCTATTGGGTAGTTGTTACAAACAATTTCTCTTTTATAAACATAAGGTGAGAAGATTGGTCTGTTATGAATATCAATAGTACATTTGTTGGTTACAGTTCAATTAAGTTATATTAATTTGTGTGACGTGGAGTGATCGGGTATAATTCCTGACTGGAAATTATCAATTAGGGCATTATGAACCAAGAAGTTGAATACATATTTGAATACTACGTTTTCCAAAATTTTGCTAACAGTACACAGTAGTGTAATAGGTATATGCTAATGTTGTATCTCTACTTTTAAATATTGGGATTACATGGGTTAATTTCCAGTCCTAGGGAATTTACGCTATTGAAGACATTTGTTGAACAATAGACAAAGTTGCTGTGCAAATTTTGTGCATTACTTCCTTAAGCATGTGATTGCTAATTCGATCGGAACCCACATATTTATTCGTGTTAAATAGTGATTTTACATCAGCTATCTCCTGACATTGGATATTGATGTCAGTAAGTTTATTTCGTCCTTTGCCATCAAAATGGGATAATTCGGTATGTTCGTCTTGAAAGTCTTATATAAAACAGAAATAATCGCTTAAGATATTATATTTGCCAATGTTGTCAAATTAACTAGGAGAGATGTCGTGTTGATGACGTAGGGGTGGTAGGTCCAAGCCGTTACATTCACCTGTAATAAGCATATTAATGGTCTTCTAGTATTGCTTGCTGTTAACATTTTTAAGTTTAGAAAGATCTGTATCTGGTAGAAGTGGAAATAAACTCAGAACGTATCGACTTTTTAAAAATAGTTTTGAAACAAAAATGTATTGCAAAATAGCTTTGCCCTTTTCACACCGGAGTGCATTCGTTAAATTTAGATGTGGAGTTGCACCACTTAGAATAGATATGGGTCGACTTGAAAATTTGAGAATTGAAGAACAAATGATTTTGTTTTTGTAGTGATTTTATAGAGGATGAAACACATGTACTTTTAAACTGTCCATTTTATGATGAATTTTGTGAAAATGTACTCTAAATTCAGAAATTATTGCGATGTTTTTATTATTGCGAAAAAGGCGACTGAAGTGAAATCGCAATAATTAAACCTCGTATTTCAGAATCATATGTATCCATTTGTACTAGAGGACTTCATGCTTCGCAATAATACAAATTGCAATCTGTGAACATTTTCGAAGATCGCAATAATAAATGAACGCAAAAATTTCCCAATTTACAGTATTTAATGTTGGAAGAAGCTATACCGTTGATTTTATGTCTTTTAATAATGAAGATAAAATAATGTTTGTATTCTCAAATGAAAATATATTAGAATATGTGCCAAAACATGTTTACAAATCTTAAAAAGACTTTGAAATAGTTTATACTGTAAATAGTTCTTCCTTTCTTATACATGTACATCATTTTATGTTATTATCAAGTTACTTAAATGTATATAGTCTCTTTTAATTAGGCATTGAATGGCTCTTAATATTTATGTGTATGCACTTTTAATATTTTTTATTGTACACATATTATGTGTAAGAGATGAGACTTTAATAAAATATTGAATTGAATTGCATAGGGTCGTCCACTTCTTTAGGTAGTAGGATTACAAAATTAACATTATAATCTCCCAATGAAATTATCTTACTGGAACAGTCCAGTGCATCACTTACCATTTTGCGATAGTTATTCCAAAACAGAGCTCCAGCTTCAGTTGGATATCCGTAAATAATATTAAGCAGAATAATACCTACTTTGTTTTTTTTTGCAAGTCGCATTACCTATGTCCCGTCTATTTGCAGATCAGGGCGCATACTGATGTTTATATTTTCCCTATAATAAAGAATTATATCCCAAGCATGGATATTTCTGTCTAATCTAAATGGTGTAATATTAAAACACGGGAAAATTACGTCTACATCTGAAATACTGTGGTCCAAATGCGTTTCAGTAATAAAGAGTATATCAAACTCGTCTACAATATTCGCAATATCTTGAATTTTGTTACTCACACTTCTAATATTTTGATGAAGAATATTAACAGATTTGTAAAGGACATCCCTGTGGGTGGATCCTGGGTTCATTTCAACGTCGCCCGATAAAAACATGCATCAATAAGCACACGATGAGAGTAATAGCCTAGCTAGTTGCTCGAAATTATAACTTAATTAACGGAGTAGGAGAAAAAACACGTTGAATAAATCAAACGATTTGTTGTACACTCATTTCACACGACATGGATTTGTATTTAAATAGAACAAGCAATTGGCCACCCTATAGCTGATTACATCGTTATCCATTGGCGTCAGTAAAACACGTGGATCATGAACAACTGGATGGCAATGCAGGTTGCAAAAACATAACAGTGAAATATATACTAAACGGGCAGCAGTGACTCGTTCTAAAATAAGTGCAACAGTGGAACTGAACTAATTATTTGCAATAAATGAAACATAAAAAGTGAAAAATCAAAAATAAGAATTAACTGTAAAATGTTGACATAAATCATTGTTGGATTGGAATGTCACATGCATAAGGATTAGTAAAACAAAAAGGACCTGTATAGTGAATAGTTTTACTATAACTTGAAAGGGGAGTTTTTATTACTATTATTTCTGTCGGATTTGTTCGAGTCATGTGAACGAAAAAAAGCAAATAAACAAAATGAGCAAAATAAACACAAGATCACAAACATAATACTCAACGGATTGAATATAACATACATGTTTGTATTCTAGAAGATTTGGATATGTGATACTTTTCACAAACATTTGTATGTTTGCGCTAATTTTATAGAATAATATAAAATTACTATACTTTCAATTTTGTGTATGTTGAATTATAAGTTATTATGGGTAGTTACTAAAGAAGTGCGAAACAAAAATAGGATGTATAATTGCTATAAATTGGATTTGCTATTATTTGTGAATAATAATAAAAAAAACATAAACAAAATAAGCCATTCGTGAATTGTGTAAACCACTGGCTCAGCTTTATGACAAATCACTTCAGACATCTACGTTTCCTGTAATCTGAAAAAATTACAAGTGTAGTACCTGTTTTTAAAAATAAAATGAAAGAATTAATACAAAATCATAGACCCATTTCATTTTTATCTATTATAGGAAAAGGTATGGAGAGTTGTGTTTTTAAGTATCTCTATAACTACTTGGTCGAAAACAAACTTATTACATGTTTTCAATCTGGCTTTGGATCAGGTGATTCAACAACAGATCAACTTCTCCTTTTAGCAAACATATTTGGTAAGGCTATTGACGACGGGAAGGAAATCCGTGTAATGTTTTTCGATATAAGTAAGGCCTTTGATATAGTCTGGCATGCAGGTCTCATTCACAAATTACAGAACATTGGTAGTCGTGATCCTCTGCTTAAATGGTTTAACAGTTATTTGTCTGATAGGAAACAGAGAGTTATAATTGTGGAATGTCCGTCGCGATTATTCAATATAAGGACGGGAGTGCCACGTATATTCATACTTGGCCCTTTGTTATTTCTGATTTTCATCAACGATACAGTAGATGAAATTCAATGTAATATTAGACTATTTGTTGATGATACATCTTTGCATCTTGTAGTAGAGGATGAGTATGAGGCTGCAATCAAACTAAATACTCATACAGAGAAATATATGAATGGTCAACTATGTGGCTGGTTAATTTTAACTCGACAAAGTCTAAGGCCATGTCAATATCTAAAAAGACTAATAAACCACATCATCCGCCTGCATATATGAATTAAACTATTATTGAAGAGGTAGAAAGCAATAAGCACTTGGGCTTATTATTTTCATAAGATGGGAACTGGCATGTACATGTCAATCATATTATTGATAAAGTTACTCCGCGTTTAAATATATTCAGAATCTAATAATATAAATTAGAGAGAAATCATATCTATGTCATTTACATTAGCTTCATACGTCCTTTGTTAGAATATGCAGACATAATTTGTGATAATATTCCTGAGTATCTTAGGGATAAACTTGAAAATATTCAAATTGAAGCCGCTAGAATAGTCACGGGGGCTACTAAACTATGCTCAAAACCAAATTTATATGATGATACTGAGGGAAAACCCTTTCTGAAGGACGGAAGCAAAAACGTAACATTTTGAAATTTCATTAAATGTTTCATGAAAAGGGTCCAGAATATCTTAACCAAATGGTGCCTCAAGAAATCTTTGAAGTTTATAATTACAATACTAGACCCTCAAATGACTCATAATGTAAATTTTCAGACATCGTATTATACAAATTCGTTCCTACCATCAGTTGTTTCTATTTGGAACACAATTCAACAATGTGTTCGATCAAATTACTCAAAGGCTGTCATTAAAAGTTATTTAAATGAAAATGTGATAAAGATTCCAAAGTATTTTTACATGGGAGTAGAAAGGGACAGATTCTGCATGACAGACTCAGAATGATCATCTTTTCCAGTGTAATTCATCAAATACAAAATGCTGTGCATGTGGTGAAATCAAAACTACTAAACACTATCTTCTAGAATGTCAGAATTACACGGCTCCCCGGCTACATACAATAGCAACTTTGCCTTTTCCAATTTATATTGATATACACCTATATGGAGTAGAATTGTAAAGTGATAATGAAAACATTTTGATAAATCAACACACTTTGACTTTCATCTTAGAATCAAAATTTTTCAAGTAATTAAATTCTACACATTATTGCTATTCTATAATAATGCTTATTCGTCCAACTATATGCATTGGAAAATTACATATTGCAGCTATATATATTTACATATGTATATACTGAGAGATGACCTGTACAGAAACCCCTGCAGTCTAAGTGACAGTCAAATGTAAATTGTACACACAACATGGTTGAATTTTGCTACTGTAGCTGATAGAGTTTGTTTTGTTTAATGTAAGCACGTGTGATCCAATATTCTGTATTACAGAGAGATGAATTACCATATTAAGGAACTCTTGTTTCCCAGTCCCTTTAATGCTTAGTAGGTATGTTGCATTGACCATATATGTTTTCGATAATAAATATTGTTCAAACCAAATTAAGCATATATCATAAATACCCGGCATGACCCTCTTCGTACAATATAGTTAATATTGCTAAATTGGTGTTCGGATTCACAAGGAGTCACACATAATAAGTAAGAAGAAAAACTTGGAAGAACGCAATAAATTAAATCACTAATGTTTAAAAGACAGTAGTGAATAACTTAAAAACAAAATTATGTTAAAATATTAATGCAAAAGCATGGTCAATACTCTCATGGACTATTATTATTTAAGTAACATTTTGTAGTGGCCCCAGGTTCAGTGTGATAGTAAGCAATTACACGCGGAAATAAACTTTAAGCAATTTGTAGTACTATTGTTTGAAAATTGACATTGTGGAACAATAATTAACAAAAAAACACAAACACACAGCAGATTAATATGTTCTTTATAATATAATGTACTGATGCTTAATCACTGGTGTCATTTGGTTTTACACTAAGAGGAGGTAAGCCGAGAGTGTCATGTATATTGGATTCGGATGTAACGGTAACAAACTGACGACGATCAGAGGTTTCCAGGGGTTTCACAATTATTCTGCCATCCTGGGTCCAGTATGAGTTGATGTCACCACGTTTCCTATATTGGTTGAGTTTACGGAGAAGGTTAAACCTTTCGTGAATGAGGTTTTCAGATACGAACGTAATGTCAGGATGATTCTTTAGTTTGCGTTTATGGGAGTAAGCTTCTTGTCTTTTACGGTACGAGATGAAGCGGGTGATTATAGAAACTCTTTATTTTAGCAATTGTGTATGTTCTGCCGAACTGATATTTTATTCGAGGTCTAGGTTGCATATATTCAGAACTAGGTTATCAGTATCAACAGGAAAGATTAGTTTTCCATTTTCACTAGCTGGAAGACGGACGTTATTAAAACGTAGGCTGGTTCTACGAGAGTTCAGTTGTTGGTCGTCAAGTTAGTTCGCAAGTACTGTCATTTTGGACTGAAGATGTTTAATGATCTCATTCTGTTCTTGAATTTTTTTGACAAAATGTTCGAATACTTTTCTGACATGCAGCTTGAATGGTTTTACTCATCGTGGCTCCTGCTATGGTACATCTAGTGTTTTATATCGTGTCTTCAGAAATTGACCCACTAGAATTAGGGTTGAGTTTTATTTGAAGTTCATTTTGTTTTTAGTGAAGTGATGTTTCTTCAGAGTCACTAGGAAAACCTCTTTTACCTGGGACAAACACAATTTCTTCCGCCATTGTCTTTGTTTTGATTACAAGTTCAATTTAGAAAACGAACACACCGACAATTTTAAGCACTTTAGACAACAGAAAATTACATAGAAATTGCATAGAAACTATCCGTGATCCCTATAGCATAGTTTGTACACAAACTGGGTACCTTTTCAGTCAAAACACACTAGAAATGACCTTTAGGTGACGGCGCTACCAGAGACGTGATCGACCATACTATGCCATCTTTCTTATATGTGCATGTGGTGTCCAACAAATATTGTGTTGTGTTTTCGTTTTTCTTGTCGTCATCTTGTATACCCTATGTTGCCAGTTTCTCAGGATTGTCCATTTTTGATTGCCCGTTCTGTATTGCTTATAGGTATTGATTGGAATACCATTTTGCGATCAGACATGATAGGTTTAGGTGAAACATCCGGTACAAATGTAAAAGCTTTTTTTTGTGCATTGTTCACATATAATAAACATTGTATATGCATTGTCGGAAAATATAAGATTTAGTCGTACGAGCTTTAGAAACAGATAGGAAAGCGACCATGTGACGAACTGAAAAAAGAGACAAAAGGACAAATAACGATCAACAAAACACTATAAAGAAAACGAAAGATCGAGCAACGTGGGTGAACTCAGGTTCCCTGGAAGGGTTAGCAGTTCCTGTTCCACTAGTGGCACCGATTGTGTTATTGTTAAACGAAACGTACATCATCTGCAATGGAAATTTATATTATTTGACTTTTCAATCTTTTGACTATGGGCGTACCTGACGAAAGCTATTACAGAAACACATCGTAGCAAATAGTTAAATATCTACCCCTTTCTTGTCGTTGTGCAATGTCATTTCAAATATATTCTCTCTGGCATGTTTTCGACACTAAGCTAAGACGAAGCAAATTTCAAATATATGATCTTAGCATTGTGTTGTCCTTACACATAACAACGGCTAAGTTCCGCTTGACGTAATCACATTCTGGTCCTTTCCGCTTTCATTTGGTTCGTGTTGTTCAAACTTTAGATATATGGGCTCTCTTGTCCCTTTTCTTTTGGCCATTGTGTTGCTTGTCCTCCTTCGATTGCCTACTTCAGATTACCCTTCAAACTGTTTTAAAATTATAATACAATTATAATGGATATATAAAATACTGAAGGGAAAACGAAACGCAGGGTCATCATTTTAGGTGATTTAATAGTATGTATTCAAATGTTTTTTTTCAATATTAATACATAAGGATAAAACACATATTTAATCAACAAGTTTTTTTAAATTTCCTTAGATTTTGATCAATATTTCATGAGTAATTGAAAAGAATTTAACAATATCCCCCAATATGTTCAAGTGAAATCTCGTCAATATCTTGTATGCCTCCCTCGCGCATCTGCTACAGCCATGATTATCATGTGCATGGAGTTCATCATAGCATATATCCTTCTCATGGGGATATTCTCCCACTCTTCCAACAAGGCAGCCTTTAATTGGTCGACAGTAGCAGGACATTCCGACGCCCCCTTACTCTCCTGACCAGTTCATCCCTCAGATGTTCGACTGGGGACAAATCTAGATTGTGCTGAGGCCAATCGAGTGGATTAATGTTATGATTGGCGAGAACATCTTGACAAACTCTGGCAACATGGAACCGGGCGTAATCCTGCGGGAAAATTAGGTGATGCTGTCGTACAAATAGAACAGCAACCGGCCAGAGGATTTCATCCCTATATATTACGCCTATTAAATTACCTGCTATCACAATCGACGGCGACTTTAACCCATGATATATCCCTCCCCAGACCATAAGCGAGGGATCCCCAAACATATCCCTCTCAAGAACGCAAGCGTCGGAGAAGCGTTCTCCACGACTTCGGTATACACGACGTCGACCGTCAGGACGAAAAAGAGTGAACCGCGACTCATCTGAGAACAGACATACGACGCACGCGACGTGCTCAAGTGAGAGCAAAACCGATGTAAGGTCGACGATCTCGCACACCAAACTCGCCCAATGGGATTCGCACAGTTTTTGGGTGAATGTAGCGATCATGATTGCCTATCGTAGTAAACGCGGTTTCAGTGGCAGTAATGTTGCGATTACGCAAGTGGACAAAGCGAATATCGCTCTCTTGACATGGCGTCGTTACGGTCGACAAACTTCCAGTATCTCTCAGACAACGGACAAGACGCTTTATGGTAGAAACAGTCACACCAAATTACAAAGCAACTTCGTGTTGCCTTTGACCTTGCATTAGCAATTAACGCAATAGCCTGATCCCTCTGTAAGCTGTGGCATGATTACAAGAGATTCAAGTTAACTTTAAATACCGAAAAATGTTGTGTATACCTCAAGAGTGTAAAGTGGTATGACATGATGTGATGACGAACTTTCTATCATTATTCTGCACCTATTATTTGATTTTTATCACTTTCTCTGTGTCACATGATAACTTTCACGGTTGAATAACTTTAGAAACCAAATTTAGTGCACACTGACCAAGCCACTTGTCTGCCCAGTTTTCGTTAGTTTACGCCACGCAGTTAAAAATACGAACATATTATGTTACCCTGCGTTTCTTTTTCCCTTCAGTATATTACATCTCTCTGCTGATAATGCTAACAATATAGATTACCTTGTTTTCATATCATCTTTTTCTGTTAACTCTGTATTACAAAGCTAAACACATACACTAGAACTTACTAAAGCGTAAAACCTGTCAATATACAAAGGGAGATAATAAACAGGTATATACGTTAAAAGTAATGTTACACTACACTACATCAGTACAATAAGATTTATATCAATACTAGATTTAAGAAAATGAAAACAGATATATATATATATATATATAATGACTGTTGATTATTACTGGTCATACATGTGATGGCAATTGTATTATACTAAAATGACTAACACTATTTATTATATAGATATCGATAAAATACCGTGATTTTCGAGTTAAATAAAAACGATATTTTCACTAGTTAAATTACCATTTTTATTTTCACTCTCGCTATTTTTCCCTCCATTTTTCGAGCTAGAACTATTTGTTTAGAATATTATATGGAGTGATGTCCTTTTGCTTCATTTCATTGACAGATTGTTAGTTTCATTTACGATAAAGGAAAGATTTAAAGAAAATAAGCAGAATGATATCTTAATCTAGTATTTCATTGTGATACAATAAAAGGCAGGTAAATTTGGCAAACATTCACAGTTCTAATACTTTTCATGGCAGAATTATGCTCTAAAAGCATGTTGTCTCGGCAGAAAGAATCTTTCCAACAGTATAACTTTAACCACCCCCCAAACATCGTCTGCTATAAATTATCTCCAAATAACAGTGTTCGTTCTATTGCTTCTTGCGAAATGAATCCAAATTTGTCACATCTTTCGTCAACCATAAGTATTAGTTCAATGACTTATGACACCAAAATGTCATCTCCTTTTTTATGGGAACACTTACATTTACGGAGGAACTTTTAATTTAAAAAATCCCCAGTCTACTCAAAAAATAAAAACTGATGATTCCAGACTACAAATAGCAAAATAGCAAATAGCAAAAAACAAATATAAAAGAATCCTACATTTATCGTTTAGTGATTCCGATTCTGATTGAACTTTAGTTCATTTCCTTTCCTTTATATTCCATTTGAATTACACATTTAACGTTTGTACCGTTTGGACACACATTTAACGATTTACACTTCCTTGCTGCTCTATTGTGTAATTACTTGTTTTCTAATTATTTATATAATCCGTCGAATTTGAAATAATTTTGGTTTTGTTAACGGCCAAATATTGGTATGCGTTCGACTTCTTTCACAAAAAAATATTCCCACAAGGTTTTAAATGAAATGTAGATAATAAAAACGAAACACAAATCAAGTGTCAATGAATAAAATTGTGTCTTTGAAGGTCGAGTGCATACTATGGTCACAAAGTTTACAAGTAAAGAACATGGAAATCAGTATGGATAGAGTTTGTATTACCTAAATCCAAACCTATAATAGTAGGAACTTGCTATAGGCCACCAAAGCAAAACAATGTTCTGGAACTGTTTGACCTTATTCTGAACAAAATAAGACCGGAGTGTGAAATCATAATTCTTGGCGATTTTAATATTTGTATGAAAAACAAAAATTCTGATATATATAAAAAATACTCGAATATCCTTAACATGCATGCATTGGAACAATTAATTTCCAAAGCAACGCGAAATTCATCATCCAGTAGTTCATTAATATACCATATTTTATGAAAATATTTGCCGATCCTGTGTCATTGAAGTTGGGATTAGTGACCATTTTGCAATTTTTTGCACTAGAAAAACAACTAGAGAACACACAGATAAGCAGAGTACTGTACGTATACGATCATTAAAACATTATTCACAAGAAGCCGTTATTGAAAAACTTGAACAAACTGACTTGTCGGAACTCTATCTATGCAGTAACGTAAATCAAGCATGGGAAATTTTTCGAAAATTATTTCAATCAACTTTAAATTCAATAGCTCCATAAAAAGAAATAAAAAATAAACAGAATTCCGAACCATGGATGACTTCAGAAATTTTAGATAATATTAGAAAACGAGATCAATATTTAATATCATATCAAAAACAGGTACAAAATGTAGTAAACATTTATATTTGGATTACTGTAAATTGCGAAATTTGGTACAAAGAAATGTAGAAAAGGCTTAAGAAGAATACATTGCAAATAAAATTGAAGAACACCAAAATGCTCCGAAAAAATTATGGGAACAGCTGAAAACGTTAGGTTATAGTTCAAAGCAAGAAAACAATGCTTGTGTTGTTCTGAAGGTGGATGGTCAACATTGTCATAATTTAAATGACATCGCAAACATTTTAGAAAAATTTTCACAACCGTGGCATCGAAGTTTGTTGAAAAGTTGCCTCCAACTCCAAATATATTCCACGTAGCCTCTACTATTTTCCAACAGTTTTATAGTAGAGTTAATATCAATAGATTGCAACTTGAAATAAGTCCTGTGTCCGAGGAATTTATATATAAGGAATTGTGTCATCTTAATTCATTTAAAAGCACAGAGTTAGACGACATTCCAGCAAGGTTCGTCAAAGATGCGGCTACAACACTAACAAAGACCATCAATTTCATTGTAATTTTTTGTTTAACAACATAATAATTTTATTTATTCTGAATTCTTGCAAGTTACAAATTTAATCAAGAGTCCAAATTTCTTTTGATGTACCCTGTTACACTCCACTGATTATCCAGGGAATTAATCAGCTGGTACAAATTTAAATACATTTTAAGAATAGAAATAATAATATCTAAGAACTATTTATTTTCTTTTTCATAGCATGCAAAAAACAATTATTCATACTATGATTTTTTATCTCATCAATTCTTTTATTTAATTCGTATATAAAAAAAATTATAAACATTTACATTTTTTGTCTACTGTTCAGATAAATAATATGATTTATATATTGAAAAACCAAGAATTGTAATAAAATAATTAACACCATAATAATTATTATCAGATATCTTATAACCAAATATAAAATGTTTTAACTTTAATGTAAATTCTAAATTATTACTTTTAAAAAGATTATATAACAGGCAGACAACAGTTGATTAATGTTAATTGCACAGAATCCAACCCAGCAAACATTAGCTGTGGTGTTCCACAGGGAAGTATTCTAGATTCTTTACTTTTCCTTTGTTATGTCAATGATATGTCCATAAGAATTAACACAGACTGTAAATTACTTCTGTACGCAGATGACAGTACTATTATGTTTTCTCATAAAAATCCTGAACTTATCTCTCAAAAACTTGGTCAAGAACTCGAATCATGTAGTGAATGGCTCGTTGACAACACACTTTCTCTCCAACTTGGTAAAACAGAATGCATTTTTTTGGTCTAAAGAGAAAATAAAAAAATGTAACTGAATTTCAAATTAACTGTAATGGTCATATAATAAATTCACAAAATAGTGTTAAATATTTAGGCATTGACATTGATCAAAACCTGTCTGGCGAAAAAACAGCTAACTCTATTATTAAAAAGGTTAATTCCCGGTTGAGGTTTATGTATAGAAAGGCAAATAGTCTATCTGCTGAAACGCGGAAAACTTTAAGTATGGCACTTATTCAATGTCATTTTGATTATTCTTGTTCCTCCTGGTACGCTGGTATAACTCGTGCTTTAAAAAAACAAACTGCAAGTGGCACAAAACAAAACAGTCAGATTCATTAAAAGCATGGGCCCAGGAACTAGTATAAAGCAAGCTGAATTATCAAGACTAGGATTTTTAAATATTGAAAACAGAGTAAAACGGCTTCGATTGAACCATGCTCATAAAATCTATTATGATACATGTCCTTCTTATTTGAAAAATAGCGTCACATAATATAAACGAGCACCTGCTGACAGGACAAATGCATATTAATGAACCCATAAAGTCACAGGAAACGGTATTAATGACATGCAAATGTCTAAAAATTAAAAAAATTGTATTTTTAAATCAATTTAATAAGTTTATTTTTTAATTTCCCGCAGTTTTTCGTCGTCTCGCAACCGGTTTCGAAATTATTCAACAGGAGTAATTTTACAGTTGTTCCCCTTTTATTGATATTGGATACATGGCGGCAAATCTGAATAAATCGGAAAGCCAAAGAGGTGTTTGTAGTATTCCGCCTGAAATATTAGAATGTCATGACGATCGTTTTATAAATGAATTGAACGCGGTTAACGACTTGTACTTCGCTGATCGGCTTGAATTCAACCCGTCTGAAAATGAATCTGCTGAATTTCGAATCCGACAACGACGGAACCTTACCATGTTGCATCCAAATGATCCATTCCGATTGTATCGAGCCATCGGAAGAGGACACTCTGGAAAATGTAGAGCAGCATCAATTTCAATTAGATACTTGTAAAACAAATTATGGGAAGCCATGCAGTGAAATAATTATCATGGATTCAGCCGTGGAGTTCCGTGAACACTGACACTGTGTGATTGGGAAAGCTGAACTATTTATAATTTACTCATATGCGTTCAGGTAGTCACACATCAGCTAAAATCCATAAAATCTAAGAGCGAGAGAGACCATATCATGAATTTTATTTTATAGGAAAGCATTTTGCTTTATAAAACATAGAGAACAAAATGTGCTGTCAGACAGGAATGGCCTTTCACCAGGGGTTCATGGGAGTACTGGAAAACTCCCAAAGTATGCACTTCAATATGTAGATACAAAAATTATTCAAATTTTCCTTTTGAAATATGCTGCTGACAATGATTTGCCTCTCCCAGAAAGACCCCTATTATAAAACCACCAAGTATTATTATTGCCTTCTGATAAAAGCTATGTTTACACACATCAAGTAAGTGAATCTTTGGCTACTGAAATGCATTACAGAAGTGTTAGTTTGAGAACTTTCAAGAGTCATGTCCAAATATTGTTTTAGCTAAACCTTGTACTGATCTATGTCAACACTCAAGACTTTGCAGACACAATATCAAAGAGTGGGAATCTTTAGAAACAATTAACTTTTACTACCAGAGTACTACAAACATGTACAACTAGCCAAGGAGCAAAGAGATCACTACAAAACTCATGTGAAAACTAGTAACCAGAACTTAATGGGACTACCAGATGATCTAAACAAAATTCAGGTAATTTATTTTGTGGTGCAAATTTCCATGACATAAACTACATGTACATCAACATGTATGATGAATTGATTTTTAATATTACATGCAATGGACAACTACCATAACTAATAGACATGCTCTGAAGATTATTGATCAAGACTAGATATTACGCACATGAAATTTAATCAATTTAAGCTTGTCAATTTTTATGTGGTTTTGAAAATGAAATAATGGTAAAATATGGCCAAACAGAAATCATTTGGAAATTCAAATTCACAAGTAATAAACATAAGAATAGTACATTTTGTATTTTTAAATGTACTGAAATATATTGCATATAGCAGATATACTATGGTTGCATGATGTATATTGTCATAATTTATTTTAGGCAAAGCTTGATAATTATATGAACTACATATACACAAGTTATGATAATATTTGATATTTATACATTTTGAAAGGATATGAAAACATTTGAATTTTATCAAGTATTGTTTCACACCGAGTTAGGTACATGCCACAGACATACAAAATGTACAGGCTAAAATGTATTCTTCCCACATTTATAAAACCCAAGTATTTTAGACATGGTTTTTATTTAATAGAATATAATGTGTACAAAAATGATTTATTGTTATATTTTTTTTAAATTGTAAACTTATAATTTATGTTTTAATATAAAATAATTTGTAGTTATATTTATACTGCTTAATGTTTTCATGTAATCCTCCCATGTCAGTAGAAACAACTATCTATTTTTCCTGCGATTATGCACAAGTTCATTATTTTCCACACCATGCACAACAAGTAGAATCAATCTACATTTTTTTGTACTTCAAAACAACAAGGAAATGTAATGTATTTGGAGTCTGGTCTGAAGGATCTGGTAATTATTTGTTTCTTTAACTTATTAAATATTTTTATTAGAATTTATGTACATGATGTAATAAAAAGTTACTTTAATAAGAGCCATTTTCACTTTGAGACTTAGCTATTATTGATTTTTCTGACTGTAAAATGCACTTAAAATGTATCCACATGCATTCAAATTAATGTTCTAAATATATATGTGTTTATGGAAGAAAACAACAAAATTCATTACAACATGTACACACATATACATGTGCAACAGAGGACAACTATTTTTAATATATACAGAGACTACATGTATATATGGAACATGCATTGGGGACATTATAATGTAGAAACAATAACAGAGGTAACATTTTGCAGCTCATTTAAAGGGGAAAAACTATATATTAAAAGCAGTGTGTGCCACTAGTGGAGAGAGGATGAATGTAATAGTTAGAGAAACAAAATCAACTCTACAAATTTTATGTACTGATATTTTCTATGTAAACGCAATTTACTGTACACTGAAATCAAATGTATTACCATAAAATATAATAGGTAGGTACTAATAATAATATGCCAGCTATTTCATGATTTTTTTTTTATTATTAGAAAATAATAACATGTCTTTGTATTGAAATAAATTCAATTTCTCATAAATACTTGAATGAACTTGCATAACTTCACAATAAAAAAAACTAGTACACTTGTACATTTTGTATCTTCAGAAAATCAAATTGTTTTTTTTGTTTTAAAGGAGAAACAATTCAACTAATCTACTAACAAAATACAACATTAGTGATCTGCATATGAATACAATGTCTTCTGTAACTTTTAATTGACTTTAATGAAGCTTAAAATAATTCATGTATACCACCTTGACATGGCTATGGAGAAAAGCGATTTTTACATGCTTATATTGGATGACAAATTTGAGATATTGAACAAATAATATGAATATTTTTTTGTTCAATTACAGGTAACTGAAACAGTGTGAAGGTCAAGTAGAAATGCTCGCTATGTTCCATATATTATAAATGATGTGATGGACCCAGTAATATTATATGAGTGGAAGTCTTACTTGCAATAATTATTTAAGCCATTGAAACATATTACTGACTACTATCGCTTTTTCATTGATTCTAAGAATCCACTATTATCCAGGTGTAGTAAAGTGCAAAGAAAGGGTATCATATGAGCATTTCACATTTAATTTGCTTTAATTCAAACCTATTCTTTAACAAACACAAACCCTTCCAAATGTTTCAATCATAAAGGTTTTGTTACAGCAAGACAGTGTTGTTATTCAGAGGAAGCTAAGGAACTGACATGCCCTACACCAACTGTTTTAAAGAAGAAAATACACAAGTACCAATCAAGAAAAATATAAGGTGTACAGACCTAAAAGGGGAAGGAAAAAGGCCTTTCTGAATTAAAAATAGACAACAATATGTGTTCATCATGTTTAATATTTAGACAATGCAATAACTATCAATGCATGTATAATGATTGGTTTAGATTTATGGTGTTTAAGGCCACTTTCAACAATATTTCAATATATCGTGGCAGTCAATTGTTTTGGTGGAGAAGATCGGAGTACCCAGAGAAGCATGTCAAGAAATATAATATTTTCTTTTGAAATTATAAATAACTTGACCTTGAAGTAAAAGGTCAAGGTCACATATAATACCATATGGTGAATAAACATGGTATATGGTTTAGGTTTATGGTGTTTAATGCCACTTTCAACAATATCTCAATATATCGTGGCCGTCAGTTTTATTGGTGGAGAAGTCTGGAGTAACCGAAGAAGCATGTCATGAAATATAATGTTTTCTGTTCAAATTATAAATAACTTGACATTGAAATAAAAGGTCAAGGTCACATATAATAGCATACTGTAAATTAACTTGGTTTAATCTTGCCACATGACAAAAATGTAAAGTCTAAGCCCAATGAGAAAAAAGTAATGAGCAAGATACCATATTTTCATATTACAGTCATTTGGGTCAAAGGTCAAGGTCACGGATAAAAATAACTATGAAAAGTGAATGCTAATAAGTTGATGAATAGACATGCCAAGTATCAGTAGCCTAAATCAACCAATAGAAAAGTTGTCGATCTGTGAGTGTGGTATGCTACATTGTTGAAAACCATGAAATAGAATGAAAAATCAATTGAAAGCAAAAGCAAGGTTTATAGTGGGGCTAATATATAAAATGACCTTATCTCGAAAAGTACTTTAGATATTGCCATAACATTTTCACATAAGCTTTATTGATATAGTACAACACTAAAAATGCCAAAAACTCAAAATCTGATTTTCCCTCATCTGGACCCATTTTCTCAGTCATGGTCACATATACATGTTGCGTACGGCATGTTAGCTAATGTTTGAACAATGATGTCGTTGGAAGTACCAAAACTATACATATATGCTTAATTTTATCAACCATTTACAGTATTATTCCTTTGAGTGGTTATGCATATAGGGTCCAGGGGGCATATAACGCTGTTAAAACGGCCATGTCCTGCACCACAAGTTGTACAGCCTGTGCCACAGATTGAAAATGGTGAGGCTTTAATTATACCTTCAAAGAGTGATATTGATGTTTTTGTAGCACAAAAATGTGTAATTAAATATGGAATTTAGAATATATTGACTTGGCACATCTATTTTATAAAAATGTTGTTAGTTATATTGATAAACCGAAAACAAGTACTTGTTTAATGAAGATGGTGATATCTTACTTGAACGCAGCAAGTACCCAAAGGTAAAATCTATGACAAATATTGAAGAGTGGACGGAGGTTTTTTTTTAATTATATAAAAATTTTGCTAAAAAAATTACAGGCACTTGCCAATAATTTAATCAGTTACATGTCTATTTTAAGAAGTGCGGTTCCGGATGTACCATTTGAAAAAAAAAAATGTACAAGTATGACCAACATTTCCGCCTAAGAATGGCAAGGGATCACAGTCGATCATGGGCCGAAATTGATGGTCAATTGTGGTTACAGTTTGTAGCAACTGGTGGCCACAGTGTAGCACAAAACACACCACGTATGTGATATACTGTAAATAGGCCGTGTTATGACTATAATTTCAAAAGTTATTGTTCACGTATAAATTGTATATATAATCATACTTGCATCCGTTGAAGTAAATTTCACCCATCGGTTTATTGTCAACAGCCATTTAATACTTTTCTCAATCCTGGTAGCTATACAGATAGACCATCAAACAATGTACAGATATATTCAACACACATACGGATGGAAAGCCCTTCTGTACAACCAGCTTACACAATTCCTATGCCCTGAGAGCAAGGCAAAACATTGATTTTCGTTTGAGGCCAAACATTGCCAGATTTCTTGGACAGCAACTCAGTTTACACAAAAAACAAAATTAAAATGTTTTTTGAAATGATTTGTTTTGCAGGAAGGGACAGGCATTTGGACATATGGTGTATGGGGTATTCTCCAATTAATCTTCATAGATTGTCATCTGTTGATTCTGACCGAGAGGCCGCAGATATTTTATATAATGGTTTTAGGTATGGTTTTCGCATACATTATGGAGGACCTAGAGTACCTTATGAATCAATAAATCTAAAATCAGTTTTGAATAATCCCGCAATAGCGTGGAAAAAGGTAATGAATGGGGCAAATGCTGCTAGAATTGCGGGGCCGTTTTCCTGTCGTCCAATTTAAAATTTGAGAGTGTCTCCCACTGGACTGCTCCCCAAAAAGACTGGCGGAATTCGCTTAATTTCAGACACCAGTTCCATAGTCGTTTTGAAAACTTTTAGACCACAATGTGTAACATTATTAGAAGCGTCCAATTCAAATAAAACTTGGTTAACCTATCGCTATGGCTTGTTATATTTTCAGATATTTCGACAAAATCATGGTTTGAATAATGTTTGTCCATGTCCTATAACACAATTAACATAATTAATCATGTATCATTCGTGGTCAAACAAGGTTATTCCCCCTCAACGGTCAGAGCATATTTGGCAGGGATTATCTAATATATTAAGAGTAACGCCTTGAATACGTTACACAATCCTTAATAATTCAAAAGATGATGAGAGGAATGTTTCGTTTAGACAAAAGGCATGACTGCCGTAAACCTATCACGATAGAAATACTGATTAAGCTTACAGAAGCGTTGAACACACTTTGTTTTTCTGTATATGAATCCGTTTTATTCAGTTGTGCATTTTCAATTGCCTTTTTCGGGTATTTAATGGAAGGTGAAAGAGCCATGTCAAGCTATCTGATGTATCGTTTGATTCTAAAGCCGAGATTTTTTACATTACCATTCCATTTTCATAGACTGACCAGTTAGGGCAGTAAATTACTTTAATACTGAACTGAAGTGTTCACACTTCAGTGTGTTCTGTTAATTTAATGTTGAATTATTTTTCAATGAGGCCAAATATGGAAGGGCCGTTGTTTTGTCACATGAATCAGCAAAATCTCACTCGTTATCAATTTTCAAAAAATATTGTAAAATGCTTTGGCGTTCACTGGCTATAATTCAGATGAATTTAATACCCATTCATTGCGCATAGTTGCTGCAACACAATCATTTTTAAATAGCATGGACGAAAAAAAAATACATTATGGCAAATTGTCGCTGGAAATCGTCATGCTACAAACGATATATTTGGTTGAATATGTTACCTTAGATTTTGTTCTCAGGCATTAACAAATATATATGGGTGGCTGGTTCTTCAATAATTCAAAGAGCTGGTGAGCACTCAGAAATAGGACCAACATATACATCTTTAGGATTAAAGCAACTTGGATATCAATTAGTGTGGGTTGGAATGCCTGGTATGAGATGGGAAAACGTTGTTCCTTTGATTCACAGTGTGTTAAATTATATGGGTATTCCGTTTGCAGTAATTATACATTGCTGCGGTAATGATATTGGTTTTGTTCCCTGTGGATAATTACTTTTTCACATTAAGTTTACTATCGCTATTCTTTCAAATATGCTACCTGGTACATCTCTTGTATGGTTAAGTATCCTACCTAGATTGAAATGGAGGTATTCCAAAAATATAAGAAATATGGAAATTACCAGACAGAGAGTGAATAGAGGCGTCCGTTGTTACTTATTAAAGATAAGATATATGTTATAAGACATCCTGATTTCGATGACAAACACCCCGCTTTGCTTAAAAAGGATGGTGTACATTTGTAGTTTATTGCTAATGACATTTTTCTTATCCAAATACAAGGTGCTCTCCAAACATTTTTAAAATACTCTATTGTTTGGTTTATCCTTTTAAATGAGATAAGCAAATGTGGAAATGAATGCTTTGTATATGTGTTGCCTTTGTTAAAGATGTTAAATTCATTTCATGCAGCAAATTTGAAATATGAAAAATTTTATTGTTTACCATGTTCATTGACATTTTTTTTTCTGAAGCTTGAGTTGTAATTTTGACAAATCTAAAGTGTATTGACTTTGATAATTTATTGAATGTTGAAATTTTGCATAAGACAGAGTGTCTTTTTGTTCATGTTCTTTAAAAAAAAATGATGCATAAGACTGCCTAATTTGTCATGGGGTAAATTTCTTGGCGGATTTACAATTTACCGTTGTAGAACTGTAAATTATACCCGAATATACATTCTGCTGCTATGGTGTACCCATCATCTGATTATAGACTGTCCTTACTGTTGGCTCGCCCTTCAGTACATTAAAGAATCGTCATCATTTATTGATTGACAATTTGATTGTTTGTTTATTTGTTTGATATTTAAAAAATGGTTGAGTAAATGCCAGGACAAATTCGCAGCCAAACACATAATTTTGTTTTGTTTAGCCTTAATACGAACTCAATCACTATGATACAAAACTGTTCGTCTACAAAGCGTAAAATACATGTTCTCATAAGTTTTTTTCTTGTGATACAAGCTAATATGCAATGATATAATTTAATTAATAATAAAAATTAAGTTCGGTTATTGTCATTTGAAATACATTATATTGAGTCTTTCATCAATATTGATTCATTTGCCCCCTTTTGGTGTGTCCCTTGATATTCGCATGCTAATGAGTGTAGCCCGTGAAAACACAATCCGTGCATTTCGCCTCAGCTACAAATAACCAGTCTGAAGGAAATGTTTGACCAGGCAACACCTTTTTAAAATCATTTCACCCTACCCTTTATTTGAACATGTTCTGCTGTTGTGTTTTTATTATTTCAGGAGACATGGGTATACGATTATGCAAACATCGCCATGGCATTCATATAACATTTGGACATTTAATGGTTTATTTCATATATGTTGCTGTTGTGGATAATGTTTTAAAAGGACGGAGATGCCGAATGTACCTTCTGCTGCGATAGTGTACCCAGCAGCTGATTATAAACTTTCTTTACTGTTATCTCGCCCTTCAGTATATTGAAGAACCGTCATCATTTATTGATGTACAATCTGATTGTTTGTTTATTTATTTGATGTTTATAAAATGTTAGAGTAAATGCCATGACAAATTAGCAGCCAAACATATAGTTTTGTTTTGCTTACCCTTAATAAGAACTCCATCACTATTATAAACAAACTGTTCTTCTACAAACCGTAAAATAAATGTTCCCATAAGTTTTTCTTAGGATTCAATAAAATTAGTTTATTACATGGTGTGAATTTTGCTTTGAATACATCTTGTAAATGTAGATTCTACTGCTAAAGCTGAATCTATGCATGCCCTCTCTCGCATACAATGCATGTATATATATAATATCACTGCATTAAGTTATTATAAAAAAATATATAATACAATGTAATTTTCATGAATTTGATTATTAATAATAAGCACCTATGAATGAATTCCAAACAAATATATCCTTTTGCACTAAACAATTGTAAGATCTATATTATAATATTTACATCTGCCAAGTCGTAAATTTGTATCACCCATAAAAACAAACAGATATAATTGATGCCTTAATAACGTGCAACTGCTCCTGTTTTGAGATCGATCAAGAAATGGACGCCATATTATTAATGATCGACATTATTTACGGAGTTTGTCGAATCGTCATTAAATCAGTACAGCAATGCACTTATTTCTTATTTTTTGTGAATCTGCTTTTAGTCGGTGTTAATTACGGACAAAGAACCATGCAAGTTGGCAGTTAATAAGCGACAAAATACTAATTATTCATTTCCACCTGTCACTAGTAAGGTCAATTGCATACGGAAAAAGCGAGGTAAAATGATTTTCTTGCAAGCAAATAAGTAATCGATTGTAATTTTCGTTCTCAAAAGGAGGAAATTGGTTCGATAAGCTCTTTAGTGTGAACTATTTACCTGTATTTCGTCATTTTAAAGCTATTTACCAATTTCCAAAGCATATAATTTTTATGGTCGAAATCGTAGGTAATGCCCCTTTAAATTTGTGTTCATATTTTAGGATACTGTAATACAGTCGTTGAGCAGTATGTGTAAATCTAACTTTATATGTAAGTATATGTAATCAATATATGTCTGTAAATACAGTATAATATGCTACATATAGACAACTATTAGGTTGACTTGTCTACACATATTTTACATAAAATTAATGAATGAATCTCGGAAATTCGTGGGGCTGTTTTGATCGTTGTCGTGTGGTAGTTCCATTTACAACTAAATATGCAATCAGTGCCTATCTCCATTAACGCTGTGAGTTCGAATCTCACTCAAACTTGCTTCAGATCGGTGGTTTTCTCTTGGTACTCGGGTTTCCCCCACCAATAAAACTGACCATCCTGATATCACTGAAATGTTTTTGAAATTGGCCATCAACACCATAAACCAACTAAGCCATTCATTAATACAATTACTGTTTTGTAATAGTCAATGAGCCGAAATAACTGCCAAAATACGCTGTCATCTATCTTGTTCCGCACATGTTAATGAGACACACAATATGAAGAGTATAATTGGAAAATGCAATCGTAGTAAAGACATTGTCAATGTGACCATGAAATACACAATAAGATTACACTGATAGAAGAAACACGTCGACAATGTTAAACATTATCAAAGTTTAGCAAAAGTAAATTAATGTGCATTTCTAGGGCACAATGTCTATATTTTGTTGTGCACTGTCAGTACTCCAGTTTCCCCACCAATAAATCTGAACGCCGCGATAGTGCTGACAAATTATGTGAAGTGACGATAAACTGGACAAATCTAACCCTTTGATACAAATATACTTCTTGCAAGTGAAACGCGTATATGATTTATATCTAATTTCAGTAAAAAGGGCCATAGCTACTAAAGTAACATACACAATAATGGCGATTGCATTTGTGTACCGGTTGTTAAGGAAACTATTTAGATGATGACAGTACAACAGCTTTACTGTATCCCGATCAAGGCTACATTAACCCATTGTTTGACGGTTGGGTTGGAAATCAAATGTTTCAATTCGCTTCATCATAAGGCATAGCAAGATCTAAACATGTGAAAATGTTGATAGCAGAAAACTGTAAACCACTAAATAATTTTATTATTGTTGTCCTGAATAATGTATTTATTTGTAATTAAAGAAGGCTTCAGATACTAAGAGGAGATCATAACGTTGTTTTTGACGAACAATTGATGGCCACTGACAATGATTGTAATGCTAGGTTAAGGATACATTTACATCCCTACCATTACTTTAATAAACACAGATAATAGCTTAGACAACAGTTCTCAATCAGACTAAGCATACAAAAAGAAGCAGATTTAAAACTAGAACATGTGTTAAAGACATGTTATATAATACGAAAAAGAAAACATTTAATTTTCTGTCAAGGTAAACAGAACAGGGTGTGCTTCAATATTAATAACAACAAGACAATACCATTGGTGGGTATACACTTAAGCATAGGTGACATGGTGATGTCGCCTCATCCACAGATGGGATTTCAAACTGCCTCTAAAGGATATTTAAAAAAAAGCTGTCGACTGGTATAGCAACACATATAAAAATATAATATTTATTTTGGAATCAAATGGCATGGACTGGTCAAAGAAAAATATACCGCCAAATGTTCCAGTAATGTACCTAGAATGAAATTCACTCCTCGTAGAGAATGGAAATGTTAGCATTATGTGACCATTATATTAGCACCGTTGGTACCTTAGGATGGTGGATAGCCTGATTTGCTGGTGGTAATATAGCATACTACAATTGACCCGCAAGAGCAAATTCAATATTTTGGGAAGCATTCGATGCATAATACAAATAGAGTGTTCTGTCCAAATTGGGTAGGCTTGTGATGTTGTCGAACCGAAACATGATTTTGTCAATCAGATATGGATAGGTCTGTCATGTTTTCTCCAACACTTGAATTGACCTATGATGTTATTTGTCTGAGTCCGAGAGGCCTATCCTATGTTTTCTATTCCACATGAGTAGACCTATGATGTGTTCAATCAGACTTCGATAAGCCTATGACGTTCTATTTAATACTTGGGTAAGCACATTGTGTTTCCTATCAGATTTGGGTAAGCACATGATGTTTTCTATCAGACGTAGGTATGCATATGCTGGTATGGTACAATATAAATTCCAAATAATAGACCATCTTTTTCTGCAAAAAAAAACCACATGTTTAATGCAATAATTCATAAAAACAACATCAAAGTAAAACAGGTCATTTTTGTTTCAATTGCTTATTGCGGAGGTACTTATGCAATAATTATGTAGTAATGAAGCACTATGTAGAGTGACAAACAATACAAACGTAGATTTGAAATTTAGTGTGCACGACGAGTTTCTGGAATAACCTTCATCAAGTACGCTCAGAATCGAAGGATTGAAAAGCCAAACAATTTACCGCTTTGGTCTGAAATATAGTAATAGTTTATTCATTTCGAAAATGTCGTATTCACCTCAAATACTGTTTAAGACCCCCACATGTATGTGTCTCACTCCAGTACCTGGATATCCAACGGCACTTATTGTGGTTTTTTTTCATTTTGTGGTCAGTGATTGAAGGCGAGAGGTGTTTACTCGCTTTATTGATATCGGTGGAATTGTTGACCACACCTTTCACAAGTGATCAATCCGATTAATACAACATGATCGGAAATAATTAATCAACGGAATATTTATAAATTTTCTTCATTTTTTTTCTGGTAGGTTTTCATTTTCCACGAAGCTTTGTAAATCGCTTAAGAACAATGCAAGCATAAACCTGACATATGTTCACATTGTTGTCAGCGGTATATACAAATGTATGACCTCCTTCTGTCTTCATGTTGCAAAATATATAAGAAAAGATACCATGAATGCATTATTTTGTTTTCATCATTTTATGTGTGATATACTAGTATTATAATGTAAGCAACATCTAAGAACTATGAACCAATCTAAGCAAATATCAGATATTACACACTGAAATATGGGTTGTAGTTTTAATACTCTCAGAAAGATGTGCAATAATCAACTACCTAGATGTGATATTGCATGGCTCCATGTTACGAATCATGTATACCACGGTTTTCCGAGTTAAACTGCTTCGTGTTCGATTGTTTAACCGCTTAAATAGAAAAATCGTGGAATAAATATTATATACAAAAGTAGAAATATAAATATTAATAATAATAAAAAAAAACACAAATCAATGGAAGATATCGGAAAATAGCTAATACATGCTCTATAGATGCAGACGAATTCGGTAAATTGGAATTGAACAGGGCGTACACTATCAATTTACGTTTTCGATATAATCCATAATTGAGACCATATATATTGTGGTCCTGTGGCATCGTGGTTGTTAGATTTTTAAAAATGGCGGCGAAAATGTGTTGAAATAGCACGTGACTACATACTATCATATAACCCACGGTACCATATGGTCGAAATATATGTAATATCCTAAATACTCGACGTCGGTTAGCTGTTAAAATTCTCCAAGTTTGCAAACGCGTGAAATCCGTAGCTTTATAGTACAATACGTAGTATGATCCATGATTGCAGAGCTATATTTTAAACGTTGATTGTGATTTATTTATGCTAATCGTATCAGATTAAGTCCATTTGAAATATATCTTATAATGTTTACTTGCTCTCACAACCAATGGTTTGCTGTGTTTATTTAATCCATATTTAGTTGCTAGTTGAATTTTCCTATTTATAAATGGTAAGTTCGGAATGCGAACATTGCAATCATATCTTTTGTCATCACGTTTCATTCTCAGTTGGCACTCACTATTACCTGAGCTCGAGTGTGCGCAATTGGTTTCCATTATCATATAGTTCTACCATATAAGACAATTTATGAAATTTATGATTAAAGAGATTTTGTTGTCAGTTAATGATAGCAAATTAAATTTACAATTGTGCCCAAAGAAAATGTGGCGTTAATCACCATAAATCAAATAAAACCAAATAAATGGAACAAAAACAAATACCACATTGTCAGAACAGTTCCAAAATCTAATATGAAAATTCAATAAAGCAAATCGTAGAAAGAGGAAGAATTGATATCATTATCACGTATATACGTGACCGCACACTTTCCTGACTTGACACATGCACTTAAATAAAAAGGGGCTGACATAAACTGGTTTTATAGGACAAACGTTCCCTCCTAGTTAAAAAGGGTGGTAATGCAAGCTCTTTACGCATGTGCGTATTTCAGATTACACAATCGAAAATAACAGAATATAGAAAAGGGAAAGGTCAAGGACCAACCCTGAGACTGAATAATTTCATAGTTGTAAACATTTTCATCACAATAGCTTGATACATTTAGAAGCAATAATTTGATTTGATTTTATTTTATTTTAGTAGCAAATGCATCATTTTCGTAAATCTGTGAGTAAGCCAGGATTTTATTATATTTTATAAAATTTTAGTCAATAGGAATTGTCCGTGCACCCTAGAGTGAGCCATCATTTTATTTTATTTTATTTTATTAATATAAATATAAACTATTCGTACACCCGAGAGTGAACCAGGGTTTTACTTTATTTTATGAGTAAATACAATATTTTCGTATACCCGAGAGTGAATTAGGATTGTATTTTATTTTATTAATCATAAAACTGTTTATTATACTCTATGACACAATACATGTGTAACAAGAGGAATGTAAACAATAACATATAATACAAATATACAATGATGGATATGACTATAGTCCGTTTGACTTCTATAAAACTTTTAGAAAAAAATCTTAAAAATCCAGTCCTCAAATCACCAATTTTTGTTTTCTAGATTTTGTTAATATATGACAAATACAAACTCTGACAATTAATTTCAAATTTGTTGGTCCGTTATTAAGAAAGTTACCCATTAGGTCTCCATGTTAATTATATTGACTAAAGTGTAAAGATCTTGAGGGAGTGAGTACAAATAACAGACTCTACCCTGTGACATAGGACAATTGAATATCAAAGTATATAATAACAATTGACTAGCATCTATGGGCAGTTAATGAGTCGCCTTTTGATTATTAAATAATATGTTAAATGGTACAATGAAATAATCATTCAAAGCACATGTCTATAATATTATTTTAATGACTTGGCTATTACACTATTTGTACTCACTCCATCCACACTTTTACACTTTGGAAAATATAATTAACATAAAGACCTAATGAGTAACTTTTTAAATAATAGAGCAAAAAGTTTGAAATTAATTGTCAGAGTTCGTATATATCATATATTAATAGACATCTAGGAAAAAACTGTTGATTTGAAAACTGGGTTTTTAAGAATTGTTTTCTGAAGATTTATTGATGTCAAACGAACTATAACAGGCAATCAAACACAATATCACTGGATCTATTGATATTTTCTAAGGAGAGTGGCTTATTAGATGTATTAGTCTAATGTAGAACAAGTGTTATTATGACAGGGGTGTGGGGCTTAACAGTGAAAGGTGTTATTAAGCAACTGTCATAATAAAGCAGCAATTTTTTTCAACCAATTTATTACCACAAAAAATAACCGAATTGCAGGATAAAATAAATATATATTAAATTTCATAGATATTTACATTTGTTTTCCTACGAATGATTAATTTTTATAGGTAACGGTCTCAGTGCACTGCTTTGCTCTGGTAACGGTATTCGCTGCGATTGGGATAGATTGTGGGTCGGAATCCCGGTCGGGTCAAGCCAAAGACTATATGTTCCTTCTCCACTAAGTACGCAGCTGATGGAATGCATGTGTACTGTTCATTAATGAGGAAGACAAGACTGTCCTTTAAAGGCCGTGGTTCCAGTTCAAATTTCCAAGCACAAAAGAAAAAGCAGTGAATTCTTAAACATAGCCAACTGTCCAAAGAATGGTGTGACATCAGAAAAATGCATTTAATTGAGAGATAAGGATATAGTTAATAAAATAAATGAATAAATTGTAGTCACTGGTGACTTCATTTTCATCATTAATTAACTATCAAATATTCGTCAAGTTTTATTATGGTACTTAGACTCCATCTGACACGATTAGTAAATGAAAATAGTCAGCGTTTAATAACTCAAAAAAAAAATAATCAAAAATAATTATATACCATAAAAAATAGTCTAACTTGATTTGTTTTTCATTTTAGATTAAAAGTGTTTACAGGTGCATCATATGGTACAGGTATTTTAAAAAATAAAATACAAATCGCGAAGGTGAGATTTAAAAAAAATAGTGTCCAATGGTCGTAGCCTATTCAGGAAATTGTACGATGCCATGCATATTTCCTAGAGTTGTGATTTTCAAATTTGTTAATACTTTGTAGTGAAAATGTAGATATCAAATTTAGTGTACACGTTTCGTTCCTAGAATAACTTTCATCAGATACGCATAAAATTGAAGGATTGGAAAGCCACATAATGTAACGTTATGGGAGCAATAAAACTAAAGTGTCCAAACAGGATAGACAAAGTCGACTAATGCCACCTATGCCTGAATGAGTAGAACATAATTTTCCTAAGGACCGACCCTTTAACCTGAGAGGAGGAGATATTGTGTATGTTTGTTCCTCCGAGACACAATTGATTTATTATTTTCTTTGATTTAATAACAAAACTATAATTTCTCTTGAAATGTCACCAATATTTCTTCCTTAAAATTCTGGAATTAGATTAATAATTTTTGACATCTTTCCGGTAAAAATACTTTCAGTTTTTCACAAAAGGCAATTAATTGTTATTATTTGATAAGGAAAAACAGCAGACTAGCTTTAAAGTATACTTTTACCTTTCAATATACTGAGGGCACAGCGTGTATTTTTTTACATTTCCAACTATTCCGCCACAAGTATATAAAAGAAACGAATGAAGTAGAATTAATGCCTTTGTACAAATTATTATCTTTTATCTGTACACAATTGTTGTACAGGTTATGACCTGTACAACATAACAACACATACACAACATATATACCGCATCGGTGGTGTAATGGTTAGCGTGCTCATCCCGGGTGCGATAGATCACAACTTATAAAGATGTTGAACGGTAATGAAAAAATGAGTATCGACACCGATCTAAATATACGGAATGTATAGTGCTATAAAATACATAGCATTATCATAAATATTTACTGGGTTTTATATTTCGTAGTTGTTATGTGTGTGAGTGTGTGTGTCTGTGTGTGCTACAATCTCATTTTTTGCTAGATATTAACTGTTTCTAATATTATGTATTTTATAGAAAATAGTTTACACCACACGAATTCATTACCGTACCATACATATTGTAACGTGCTAGGGTTGGTGAATACTGAGCAAAATGTCAAAGACCTTCATATTCCAGGATGTCAAAATTTTATAATGTATCTTTCTCTGTCTTATGTTTTTTTGATCTTCCGACACCAAAAAAGAGGAACACTAATGAAAATAATAACAGTGAATTGAACAAGATTAGACAACTGACTATGAAGTTTGATATAATTGATTTGTTCTTGACACTCTAATTAAATCATGTGAATAAAGCGTACCATTATTAATAACTGGGCAAATAACATGTTCAAGGGGAGACAATCTACCAGCATATTAATTAACTCTGCACAGCATATCAAACACAGCACAACATAAAAGGCCGAAGGGAATATAACTTTTCTCATGATCAAGTCGGTGTGATGTGTTTAACGGAATAGATCACCAAGATAGAGGAGAAACACTCCAACAATTAGTAATCTCTTGTTTGAACTATCACATGAGACAATTAATGGAACTAAATCAGAATAGTCAACAACAGTACAAGAAATATGGGATATACATGTTAAAGAATGAAGATAATAATGTGAGCAAATATTATATTACTTTTGTCATGTCAATTTCTTCACAATTCAATTTGTTTCACATCAATTTACAGCCGCTTTTTAATTATTCAATATTCTGAGTTTAAATACTATTTGTTTTCTATAACTTTGGGTATTTGTTTTGCCACAGTGTTCAACCATTGTTACTACCACTAATTACTGTTTACTATTGTTAACTAACGCATTTATGTTCACTAACACAAGTGTAGTATTAAATGAAATATTTATTAAAATACTGGATTTTTGGAAATCACAGGAACCCAGAAAATATGTATTACTTACTTTTATTTATTTTATTTGCACCTAATCCCTATTCATATATCCTATCCAAGGAAATGAAAACAATTTCTCTACAAAGACATGCAATCTATGTTGTCATAGGGTACTAACAAGCAAATGAAAAATGAATAGCTTTTCTAGGATTTACAGGCAATCACAGTAAATTATGATTACTAATGTCCAGTCCCTACAAGGGCCTATCTCCTACAACGTGAACAAGAGGAGGGGGTGGGAAGGGAAGTGCATACACGTTATTAATGGATAACATAGCAAAAGGGATTCCTTAACACAAATGCAAAAACAAACTGACTGAATAAAAAATATTCAGTATACCAGATAAACTCTGACCTGAGCTTGAACTAACATGGTCCAGAAAAGTTAGGAAAAATACACAAGAAAGAATGTAAGTTGGCAACTGAACCAAGAACATTTAAGTTCTGTTGATTAAATTCACTAGTGTTGAAAACCTAACAAACAATTTAACAATAAGACTAAGAAAATATTAGTCTGTTGAAAATGCCAAATTCTAAAGAACTGTGAACTGATTCGAATAATGACTATGCATTCTGAATCTGGAAACTAACCAAATCTCAGGTATATTGGAAGAATCTAGGTAGCACTCAACTGGCAAAACCAACTGGTAGATAACTGACAGGAACGTAAAAATTGAACCAACTGACAGGCGGAACCGTTGTAAACTGAGGATGGAACGGAAACCCTAGAACGCGGCGAAAATCCTTTTTATATGATGTCCTATCGGTATTTCCCTAACAACAATCGGGAATGACCTGTGAATGATCGGGTATGTGGGGATTAGTCGGGGAAACTATCGGGATGCTATCGGGGAATGTAGAAACGTAAATCTAATTGACCAAAAAGTAATCCCCGACGAAGCGAATAAAAAATAAACAAAATGGTATGTCAATAAAATAACATCATTACGGAATACAAAAATCATTTAGCTTCATATTTCAATGAAAATCTAACACTTTTTAATTAAATTAATAAGTGTATTTTCTGTCAAAAGCGTTGTATATTCTTACACGCATAAAATCGTTTCCAATGACTCCAGACATCAATAACCGAAATGATATTGATTGACCGCAATACACAATGTCACACAGAAGTGTAAATTAATTTGCATAAAACAGCAATATGGCGAAACTCGATGTCGAAGAGTGACAGACTAATAACGCAGCGTAAAATAACGCTAAACAAATTGATTGAAAAAACGATTAGAACAGTTTGGTGAGGTCTTCGGTAAACTGTCAAAGCTGACACAATAGGTGACATGTCCAAAGGTGAACACAAATCCCCAAAGCTTGGACCAGAAGGTCAATCGAAAAACAACACGTGGTAGGCACAGTTAACACATTTTCGATTCTTTAGATTTGCCCCCACTGAAGTTTTCAGTGTCCTCACGAAAACTCTTCTACCAAAAATATTATAATAAATTCTATGCAGTAACAAGTTAACAACAATAACTAATAAAATAATGTAACAAATCATTTTTGAACAAATTAAAGCTTGTTTGCACCTTCCAATCAAACAATAATTATCATTTACTTGTCTTATTAATTTGCTTACTTACTCACTCAAAATTATCCATTTAATCACAACAAATAAAATGTTAAAATGAGTTACTTTTCATCTTTATCTTAATTATGCAAATTATTTACCTAGTTAATTAGTTCTAATTAATTATTTCAGACAAGAACTCAACAATTATCATTGAAGAAGCTTATGCAGCATGAAGTAAAAAAATGGTAAGATATTTACTGACGATAATTAAACCATTCTTTGACAAAACAAAATCTTTTGCTTAACATTCAATTTATGTTTCCATGGTTTCCTAAAAAAATACTTGAACATTAAACACAGATCAAGAAAATCGAAACACATAAAATAGTAAAATACAAGGGAGGTAACAATAATATCAATATAACTAATTATGTTTCTCCTCAATTTATCTGGTTACTCAGTAATGTAGAAAATGAGGTATATAGAAAAATATCCAGGTGTATTAACTTGAGTTTGTTTCTTAGAACAAAACCTTAAATGCACTATGTCAATTTATTAATTTATCTGTTTACATATTACATGTAATAGTAAGTTTGTCTTATTCTCATTATTGTCTCTCTTGGAACATATAATCTCTAAAATTCAATAGTATATTACATGTAAGTGTACTAACATTATTAAGTTGATGACTATTATTTTTCATGCAGCTTCTCTACACTCTTTGTAAAATGTTCATGTGTTGAACGTAAATTTCTTTAATAAATTTTTTTTTTCTATTTGTATATGTCTTTAGTAAAGATACACATTAAACCGCAATATTCACCTCACACCTTGGCATACGGAGTACGCATACACACCGACAAAGATGAACAGATGTGAGATACGTCATGATTTGAAGAAGAGTTTGAAAATACCAAAGAGGTAATCATAATCCGTATATTGAAGAAGAACAGACAACACAATGGAAAAAAGAAAAAATACAAATGGACAAACAACGATCTACAAATCATACACATAAAGCTAAAAATCAAATAACATGAACCCACTAAAAAGTGGGGGTGAACCCATGAGCTCCGGAAGGGTAAGTACTTCCGGCTCCACTAGTGGCACCCGTAGTATTAATCAGAACGTATAGCTAATCGTGTTTTCCTAGTAGATATATGTAGACTAGCAAGCCTGTGTCGATATGGTGGCGGCTCTGCACCAACTGATGTAGTTTCTATTAGCGAGTTTCCCTGTTTTACCTGTATTTTTTAAGAATTCTAGCATACTATCAAATTACATAGTGAATTTTAATTTTTGGTGTTCAACGCCACTTTCAGCAATATTCCACTATTTCATGGCGACCAGCTTTAGTGGGGGAGCAAGCCAGGGTACCCGGGGAGAGTCACCGATCCTGGGCAAGCAACTGGTAAACATTATCACTTGCGGCTGTGAGTCGAGTGCACACTTTTTTGTAATTTACAAAGCTGGGCGCGAACCCACGCCGCATTGGTGATAGCCTTGTATGAGCTGCCAGATCCTACGACCTAACTCACTGAGCCACCCGGGCCCATACTAAATTACAATTTACCATTATAAGGAAGTGTACTTTTTTATATATCATTTGTGCTTTTTTATTTTTATTCATTTGCGCGTACCTTGTCTGTCCGCCAAATGTATTGTAACATGTGTTGCTCCCTGCTCACCAACGGGGAGGTGGAAGTAGGATTTTGAGCAGGGTAAATTCCGAGTTAAAAACACTACTAAGTTCTATACAGCACTAAGCATGTCCAATACAAATCACTAAAAACTGGCACTATGTCGATATCCAAGTGACGTACATACTCTGTTCCGTCTATTTCTCCAGACAGCAGCTCAGTATATTGTCTCATAAGAAACTGCTGCTTCTCCTGATCTAACCGACTAGTTGCTGCACACCACCAATGAACACAATAAAATGTTGGATGGGGAGAATGAAATTGTTCGTTTAGATGTGTATGGAAGGATTCAGCGGCATTGTTAGTGCCTTTTTCATTGGAGGGAATCTCTGCCCACATAGAAGGTAGAAACTTCGAATCATTAGTTACGTAGTTTTTCACAAGATATTTTGCGAATTTAATGCACTTTTTACAATCTGATTGCACATATGCACACAAAATAAATTAACACAAACAACGTAATTAAGTGTTTCAACGCAAATGAAACAAAACTATCAGCGCAAATGAAAATGTGTTTTTCTGCGCAATTTATATCAAGTAATTTTTTTTAAAAGCGCAAATGATGTACGCTCGATATAACATTATGGGGTAAAGTTGACCAGGGATTTGCAACGGGTCTGTGGTTTCCTCCGACCAATACAACTGACTGCCACGAGATAACTGATATATTGTTGAAAATGCTGTTGATCACCATAACCCGCAACCTCATTATTATAACATATATTGATATATTTTTAATATATGCTATTCAGGTAAACATATTTGTATATGCAAAAAAAGTATTAGGCGTCACGGCTTGGTGATTATCTGTAATAATGTATTACATGTTGGAATGATTGTATGACATTGGTAAGACTCTTCCACTATTATTTATCTAATATTAATAATGTCTTAATATTACATATACCCTATAATTTATCTATATCTAGCACTATACAGAATGATATGTATGGTCAGTGTCAAGTGAGCAAACCAACAAGCAAATTGAAAACAACTTCTCGAAGGTTGACAACTTGATATTCATATCATATGAAGGCAATAGTGTTTTATTATACCGATATTAACTGTTTTATTGTACCGAAGCTACTCTAAGATGATTATAATTTGAATGTGAATTCCAAAAGACGTTTATTTCAGTATCCTTCCACTATACAATTTTTAATTACGTTGGTCTAGTACATAGCTGTGATCATTATCATCTCATTAAATGCAATTTGATATAGCGGAAATATTGCTTATTTTGCGCTAAATAACAATAACTCACTCCCTATGGGGAGTATAAGGGTAGTTTAGTTGTGTACATGTATGTACAATACAATGGTGAGTATATATGTATTTTAGATTCATACATGTATTCAATAAAATGGCAGTAGTTTACGTATTCTTATTACTTCTTTTTGTATCTTCAAACTCTTGACAAGCAGAGTGGGGATATGTATATGTTTGCTTTATATATATATATATATATACAATGAAATTGTGTCATTTGTCTATACATATATATAAACACAGTGGGTTAGCTGAGTACACAATATATTGTTGAATATGTGTGTGGGTGTGTCAGCTATGCAATGTATATTCAGTACAAATAATGTGTATTTGTGTATTTTAGTAAAAACACAATAAACATAGTAGAAATGTTTGTACTGTAGCTAGCATGTACACGTACACAGTAAACATTGTGGGAAATTGTGTACTGTAGATGACATGTACATGTACACTATAAACATTGTGAAAAGTTACATATTGTAGATGGGATGTAGATGTAGACAATAAAGATAGCTGAAATATGTTTGCTGCAACAAAATTGACTCTAAACATGATTTTTTCATTTTTCATTTTAACTAAACATACAATACGTACTTGTATAGAGGCATATATATAATTAAGATATATAGCAAATGTGCAATGAAGAAGAGAAAGTGTAGAAAGTGATGGGCAATAATTCCCCTAATAGCAACAAGACGAGCAATCACCCCTCACCTCAACTTACAGAACAGAAAATATACAAAAATATATAGCACTGGAAATTCAGGTCTTGGCTTTGGACAGGCACACTCATGTTGCGCTGATAAACATATAAATAGGATCACAACCCTCCCTTCTTGATAAATGGATTCCCAATTGCAATACACAAGATAGTGTTTTCGTGTTCGCTATATACCGCATGTTACGCATACTCTGCGTTGTATTTTTTTTTGTGTTTGTCTGAAGTGGTGTCCAAAACGTCATGACTATATGAGCAATATATAGGGTGACTTATAAGAAGCAAGAACTGTTTATCCGTCGCGAGCACACAGTTTATTGATGAGGTACATATTGCTCACATATTTAGTTGTCTGCGTTGTGTTGTGTGTTTGTGCTTTGTTTATCTTCCTTCTGTGTATTGTGTGCACAATGTTTCCTGTGTTTATGCTTTGTCCGTTATTGATTGGCCATTCCGCTTTGTCTACCGTTTAGCAGTATACCTTATCCTTGGTATATATTTCTGTATGTTATGTATACACACAATACTGATAATTAATATTTAGCATCAGCGACTTGCAGCATGTCGGTGGTTTTCTCCGGTTTCCCCAACAATAAAACTGACCACCACAATATAACTGGAATATTGTTGAAAGTGGCGTTAAACACTATAACCCTAACCCTATTATATAGCATTACAGCATAGCTCCGTTTTAAGTTCATGATTCATTATTAACATAGACTAAGGGTCGTGCCAAACCCGTATCGCCATTCTTTAATATAATTATATGTAATAGAATACATATGACAACTTCTGTGTCACGAAGATTTATCATATTATGGATATTGCTGAAGATTATCGCATTGTGGATGATTACATTTTTAATTGATCTGTTCGCCCGGCTATATGTGAGGGCATTTTTCTAACATGTTAAAAACACTTGCATGACCGCATCATTTCACTAAGTGAGGAGGCATGGGTTTATATAACTTGTTTAGCACCACCACTGTTTATTGAAATGCATGCAACATGCCATGAAAGAAAGCAGCTATGTTTCTGTGTTTTAGATGTATTGAGTTGTCCTCTGTTTACGATGTTGATATACGATTGAAGGTTTCAGAGTAACTGGAAAATAATCGATTTATCATTGTAATAAGAGTTTGAAGATGCCAAAGAGGTAATCAGGATCGTATATCAAACAAGAACAGACAACACAATGGCCAAATGGAAACAAGTGCAAAAGAACAAACAACGATCTACAAAACATGCACATTATCAAAAAACATATCTTTTCTTTCAGATTTGTGAGACAAAAATATGAAGAAAGTATACCTAGGAGCTGTATTTCTAATCACTGCAGCACCTTTTGTGTTTTTTATGATGAAAAATGAGCCATATCCCATAAATGAAAACCCAATATTAATTGTAAAGAGACCAGAATCAACAGTAATTGCAAAGCAAACAGTATCACTAGCTACTGAAATAAAAGTTAAACCAGGAATGTTAAAGCCAATACGAATAACAAACATCGTTGAGAATAGATTAACTCCAGTAGGCAGTTATATGTACGGATATTATGACAAGAAAGAGACAATATATGCAAATGGTCAAACGCGTATTTTGGTAGGAAAAATTCCATTTTATAACAGAGAACCTACAGAGAACGATTTTCTGGAGGTTGGTTGGATGTCATCAGAAGACGACCGCACATTTAACAAAATAGGAGAGACATCTGCATGGAATCTTCAGCAAGGTTGTATGATGGAATGGATAAATGAAACACATATTATATATAATGTTCGTGATGATGGTTTCAAAGCAGTTGTTCATTCATTGACCGGCGAAAATACAATATATCCACTTCCGGTATATGCTCTTTCGAACGGTAAATACATCTCAGTATCGTTTGCCCGTATCCATAACGTAAGGCGTGGCTATGGTTATACTGTCAAGTACAGTAATATTGAAAAAGTTCCAAGTGATGACGGTATTTGGCTAGTCGATTTAAATACAAAACATGCCGAATTACTATTTAGCTATAAAGCAATTAGAGAATATATAATTAACGAAGGAATGCATGACGAATATACGAACAAACCCCATTACCACAGAATACCAACCTCAGACAAATGGTGGTGGTGGGTTAACCATGTCATGTGGTCTAAAGATTCTAAGTACATATCATTTATAACAAGAGCAACAACACACATACACACACATTACGAATTTTCTACTATTGTAATGGCTGATGTTGAAGCCAGACAATTGTGGAGGGTGCCAAAATTACTTGGTTCACATCCTTATTTTGGATCTTTTCTAATAAACTGTGAAGATGAAGGCACGTGGAAAATAATTTACAGGACTGTGGTGGAAAAATTAAAGTGGCAACCAAAAACTAATGGCCATTGTAGCTTATCTCCTGATGAAAGGTGGATATTGACTGACACTTATCCGATCCCCAAAAAGAAATTACTCGTTGAAGAGTTGTATGGGGATAAGCAGTATATCTTATCAGAATACAGTCCTCATAACGAAGGTCCTATATTTACACGTTGTGATTTACATCCTAGATGGTCGTTTGATGGAAAACTCATTTTCTTTGATTCAACGCACGGTGGCAACAGGAGTGTCTATTTTATAGATTTATCGAAAGCAATTTCAAACTATCCCATATATTAAGTTTTACTTTTCAAAACGTTATAAAAAGTGTTGCGTTAAAACAGGGGACACATTTTACATATTTATATATTTGAATAATATTTTTTTTAATTGTTAGTGTTAAATATGTTAATAGTATATAATAAATTAATAACGAACAAATGGGATGTCATGGCTACCTTTCAGTTACGGACTATACTGTACAAAACTGGAACAACACGGCCCAGTCATGAATGCAAATATCATATAAAAATACTACTTCGTACAATTGAATATGGAAGTCAGTTAGACGACGCGGAAAATATATGTTTTCCTAAATTAATTGTGCAAGTAATTGAAATTTTATATTCTTACTAGACTATATCCACGTAGATAATTTAGTTAACATTTGGTATGGAGGCGCGTCTGAGGTTTGCACAAAAACATGTTCATATCCCAAAAACTGTACTCTTCACATAAATTCACTGTACGAAAACTATGCAAATTATATAATTATGTTGGGTTTTCTTATATAAGGGTTCTCTGTATTTTTAGGCATGTCCTATCTTTACAGTGAAACGAGGGAGTAAAAGATTTTTAATACGTCACACTTTGTCACCTGAATATTTAGTGAGTTGTATTTTTACCATCTAATCTTTACAAACTCAGTCTAATTTTCATAGAGACTGAAGCAATATAGTATAACTAATCGTAGATTTTGAATATCAAAATAAGCCCACGAGAGACCGAAGTACGCATAAGGATTTAAACGAGTGGGCGGAACTTTTCCGTCCACGAGTTTAATCCTTAATGCGGATTCGGTCACGAGTGGTCTTATTTTGATATTCAAAATCTATGATTAGTTATACTGTTTATTATATAGACTTCCAAAATGTCTTTTATATTATTTTATTTAATTTGTATATTTCATTCCACGCGTATGAATCTACGAGCAATGATAGTGTGTAATCAATATGGCCGCACATTCAAGTGTTGTCGCTTCGATGAAAAATATTGGAAATTTAAATGAAGGACGAGTTTCTGAATTTTATTTGAATATGGGCGGATTTGTAAAGTTGTTGTGGAAAAATTCATTGCAATTGTGACTAATGTCAGTCCGATTTATATGAGCGAGTCGTGTGTATTTCATGTGTAACAAAATTCGAACTAAGGAATGAATCAATGTCCTCAAATGAAACGTTTTGAAATCTACCCGACTGGGCTTTAGTTTGATATACATTTTCATTTGTATTGCCATTGGAATTTTGAACATTTGTTTGGACATCTAGAATATTAAATTCTTGCATTTCCACATTTTCCAAGTCAAAATCATTTTCTTCTAAAAATTTGGAGACTACAGCTGCCGTATATGCGTCAAAATGATCAGACATTTTGTTTTGTTTTTTTTTTTTATTTTACGATTGTTCAAAGCAGACGATTTTTAATTGAAAAAGGGTGGTGAAAGGAATTAGGAAACTGACAATCTACAATGCACTTTTAACAATGCCGTTGTTTGTTTATATTTAAATCTTTTGTGTTATGCTAGTGAAATGATTCGATTTAGAATAAACAAGTGTTCGATTTTAATGTATCAATAAAATGATTCAATTAAAATAATTTATAAAAGTACTAAAACTTTTTCATTTGTTTAATTGTTTCAGTTTACAATCATGTGTGTATTCACCGTAGCACAACAAGGGACGTAACCACTACACTTAAAGTTGTCTAAAAGTAGTTCTGGCAGGAAAAAACTGATATTTCACATGTGAAATATCGGAATTTATTTCACGGATACATCTCCATAATTCACACCTATCTATATAATAAGGTCATTTATTGATCGAAAATTTTGTCAATATACTTTATGTAACATCTTTATCGGTATCGTTGCACAATCTTCTAGACTTCTATATATATATATATATATATATATATAAGACAAATCAAGGAGGCTTAATATATATATATATATGGTTTCCATGAATTACTTAGATTATGATGGGAGTTAGTCATGAAGATGCATGTCATAATATAATTTACTATTCTTCATGTTCTTCTATCAATATCAAGACGGTGTTGAAATAATTAACTGTTATTTTCTAATTTGACGGCATTTTGATTTTAGCAAACAAATCAAATATTCACATATTCGTAAAATTGAATTAGTAACCAGCTTGTGTCAATGTTACCGGAAGACGACAAATTAGAAATGTCAAAGTCGACAGACAGTTTAGTAATTTTCCAGAATAAAATATCTACAAAAGCGATATGCGTATGTCTATGTGTATATGAACCACGATCCTGTATGAATACATGCAATAGCAAATGATGGTAATAATTGTTCGACAATACGCATGTACTAATTAAAATATATCGGGACTTTTATCACGTTATTATTTATATTAGCAACGAAGGACGTATATCTGAATTGTCGTTAAAAAAAATCAAGAACCGAATGATTGAAGTCTCACTAACAGGCTTAAAACCACCATGTATTAATTTCTGTCTCCACACGTTATATATCGTGGTCTGTTGTATGTTCCGTGAGATGAGGTGAGAAGTAATTGTTAACTTTGTTGATATCGGCGGAATTATTGGCTATCACAAATCTTTCTTTTCATAATATTGACTTCGACCTACAGACTCCTTAAAATGCTTCTTGCTATAATTGTATAATTTTAATTTTATATATGCTACGTAAAACAGATGGCGATGCAAAGAAACAAAACAGACGAAATGCGAGAGAATATGTAAATGGTACATTTACTTACGATTGTGCAAATGTTGGGAAGACTTTTCCTAATTACTTTGCAGAATTGGTGTCTGAAATGAATATGACCAATACTATGCATGTCTTCTATGATCTTTTTCTCACTAACAGTCAACTCGTGTAATAATAGTTGTAATCTGTAATCTGACATCGTAAATCTGACAGTAATCGTTGTCTGATGTATTAGCAAGTTCATCACGAATGAATTAATACAAAGAAGTAAAATTTGAAACTGCTGATACAATTTTAATAGTTGCAATTTAAAATATATTCTGATTGTGGGATACACTGTATTAAAACAGTTATGTTAATAATGAATTGATGGAGACCATGAGCCTAATACAATGACGTGTGGTGTATATGAAACTAATAAAGAAGTGATACTCCAAAAGTATGCACTATTATTCATTATCAATTCAGGTGGAAAATTCTCGTTTAACTTTCAATTTCAGTATTTGATATTGTTCCAATGCTGATCATATAACAAAACCATGCTACTTTTCTGGTTTCGCTTCATTTAGGAATATGATATCTCAGTATTATCAATGTATTTTAATTATGCTAGTAATGACAATAACAGTTATGTTGGTGCTCGTTTGACATGTGATATAGTAATTACATTGGAAGAAATGGAGAAAAGACACAAAAAAAAACATATATAAAAACAAAAGAAAACAAAACAAACATAAGAAAACAAAGAAAAAAGTACGACACTACGAGAACATTTACTACGATTAAAATCAGATTTCCCACTTGCTCCCATTTTCTGAAATGTCGCAGCGTGTGAGATCTAAGAACATCCCAATACGGATCACATTTTCGATTGCCATTTCATGGAAAATCTGCTAAAATTCCCATGATCTTATAATTTTTCTTATACAGCACTTTGCACCAGTGAATAAATCATTTGTAGCCATTCGTCTATTAGTGGGGTTGAAATTGATTGGTAGACATATATAGCATGTGCTCATTGTCTGCTTGACACTCTGTCATTGGTTCATAATACTAACGGGTCCGTCGTGGTCGTGATCGTATGGCATATTTACATTTACCTGTGTCGAACCCAAATAACGTAGTGAGTTCGAACCCCGTTCATGGCGATGTGTACTCGATACAACATTATGTGATAAAGTGCGTCAGTGCCTTGCGACAGATCAGTTGTTTCCTTTTGGTATGCTGGTTTCCTCCACATATAAAGCTTACCTCCACGATATAGCTGAAACAAAACCATTTTGATATCTGATCCTTATCTTAAACTTTATGTATGAACAAAATATTATTCTTCGTGACGTAGAAATTGATAATAGTTTTGTAAAAGAGAGTAGATTTTATTCATGTTAAGGACTTTAAATAAAACTAGATGGTATCTCAAATAACAATTGTTGTATTATAGGTAGTATCAACGCAGAAAGACATTACGAAGAAACCATTCCTTCAGCACAGGAACAAACTTATGATACAATATAACAATATAGCAAGAACGATCAACTTATAAACGAGTTTATTTGGTTTTCAGTAATATGATACTGTTTTTGAGATGTGTAATTAATATTTGTACAAATAATCAACAAAATATATACACTACCTGCATAGCTAGAATTTCGATTCCAACACACTCAGCCCTGATAAATACTTTATATATTTAAAATGAAAAAAAAAGGTTTCGCTAAGAATAACAAACAGTTTTTCGAGATGTTCAATGATTTGAGGTGAGAGGTACTTCTTTGTTTTTTTGATATTGGTGGAATTATTGAGCCTCGTTGTTTATATATTCTTTTCATAGAAAGTTTTAACATTTTGTGGTTCAACTAATATTGTCAAGTTTGTAATTTCTCTACTCGTCATTTCGGCACAATGTACATTCATATGCACTTTGATATTGTTGATCAGTATTTTTCGCATATCATTAAACATATAATGATCAGCACTTATCTGTAGATATACAATAGTGTTCTCTTTTGAATTAGGAAATACCCGTTTGCAATGAAGCCAGAGACAACAAATTAAATAATATATAACAACTATCATCAACATCAGGCAAACACTGTGTAGTGCTGTGGGTTTGAGCTCTGGAAACTTTCATTGCATTGAACATAGATATAAAGGGGCATTAATCATATTATTTTTTTGTTTCCGTGATTAAGATTGTGTGTTCTTTAACTTGTCACCAGGCTTCCCGAATTCTTTTGCAATATGTTCTTACAGTTTTAATGTTATTGAAATAAGGTAAGACGAGTTATTTTCAACTAAAAAACTAATTTGTTACAATTGATTTGCCTACTATTTTTTTGCACTAATGCGTTGTTCATAGCAGTTAATATACTCTTGTTGAATATACAAATGTAAACATAATCGAAGCATAATGGCATATATAATTTCCTCGTCCATATGCATCAACATGTATTTTTTTCATTATTGTGTTGAATTGGTGATATCTAATCATTTACGCGTAAAACAAAACTTCCTGTTTCTGGTTCTTCATTTTGAAATATATTGGGTATATTTTAATAATTTTACAAATATACCTATATACGAATGAAAATTTAATCCAACAGTGCTACAATTAGATATTTGGTCTTACAGAGTTTCGTTATCTCTCTACGAGAATTGAACTCGCAATATTGATGCTCTGCATCACCAATCATTGTGTCCAGCGCCTTAGATCACTCGGCCAATTCCGCTATTTAAAAATATGGATTCAATAGTCCAAATGTCACATAGTCTCTTAGGCGAATATAGGATAGACATAAGACATGTGTTTAAGAGTGTGTCGATGGTACATAAATATATTTATTATTTCAATTTGGCAGCAAGCTAACTCAGCAATTTTAATATACTGCATAGGATAACAACAAAAATAATCATACAGTCACAGGAAATATAGTATAACTAATCGTAGATTTTGAATATCAAAATAAGACCATGAGCGATCGAACTACGCGTAAGGATTAAACGAGTGGGAGGAACTTGTTCCGTCCACGAGTTTAATCTTTAATGCGTATTCGGTCACGAGTGGTATTATTTTGATATTCAAAATCTACGATTACTTATACTGTTTATTATATAGACTTCCAAAATTTATTTTATATTATTTTATTTTATTTGTATATTTCATTCCACGCGTATGAATCTACGAGCAATGATAGTGTGTAAGCAATGGCCGCACATTCAAACAAGTCAAGTGTTGCCGCTTCGATAAAAAAAATTGAAATTTAAATGAAGGACGAGTTTCTGAATTCCTTTTGAATATGGGCGGATTTGCAAAGTTGTTGTGGTAAAATGCATTGCAATTGTGACTCATGTCAGTCCGATGATTTATCTGTGGAACCAGGCACGACGTATTATTATTGTCCGAGTCGTGTGTATTTCATGCGTAACAGAATTCGAACTAGGGAATGAATCAATGTCCTCAAATGAAACGTTCTGAAATCTACCCGGCTGGGCTTTAGTTTGATATGCATTTTCATTTGTATAGCCATTGGAATATGGAACATTTGTTTGCACATCTAGAATATCAAATTCTGGAATTGTCTCATTTTCCAAGTCAGAATCATTTTCTCCTAAAAATTGGGAGACTACAACTGCCGTATATGCGTCAAAATAATCAGACATTTTTTTTTCAAATTGTTCAAAGCAGACGCTTTTTCATTGAAAAGGGGTGGTGAAAGGAAATTGACAATCTACAATGCACTTTTAACATTGCGTTGCTTGTTTATATTTAAATATGTTGTGTTATGCTAGTGAAATGATTCGATTTAGAATCAGGAAGTGTTTGATTTTAATGTATAAATAGAGTGATTCAATTAAAATAATTTTAAAAGTACTATAACTTTATTTTCATTTGTGTAATATTGTTTCAGCTTACAATCGTGTGTATTCACCGTAACACAACAAGGGATGTATCCACTACACTTATAGTTGTCTAAAAGTAGTTCTGACGGGAAAAAACTGATATTTCACATGTGAAATATCGGAATATATTTCACGGATAAATCTCCATAATTCACACCTATCTATATAATAAATACAGTATATAATACAAACGTCTGTGTTCAATGTAAACAAAATGTAAACACACTTATGACATTAGTATGTAATGGAGCAAGTATCTCCTCATCAATATACATCTACAGCGATCTTTTGTTCTATATAATACATCCTATCTTTGACAATCTCTTTTGTACGAATATACACGGTCACCAAGTCTTTAGTAAATGTATTCCATGGTATTTAACCTTTCAATCATAAAAATACTTCCTGGTTTTGGTTAATTTTAATATATTGTGTACATTTAAATAATTGTATGCATATTTATTGTCCACTCCATGTCATGTATGATATTATAAAACAGTGCATATTTGTTTTTCATGAAATAAGCAAGCTTATGAAAAATATAGAATATATATTTATTTGTATGGTACGCCTGAGTCACAAATTCACCATAACAACACCATTTAAATAATCGCAAAGGCATGGTCTCTCATTTGGGTGATTTTTGTCAAAAAACAATTGTTTTTCTTCATCTACAATTACTTATGCTTAAATATTTCCAAATACCTTTAATTAAAACATCTTGAAAAAAAGCTTGATGTTAGATAACTTCTCACAATCTGTGATTTTTGTCTGGAGATAAAACTTTGCATTAGTTTGACGAGAACTGGAAAATACACAGTATAGATTTGCACCCAATATGCCTGTTAAAATAACAACCCAATCATGAAAAACAAAGTTATTTTATATCTTTGGTTTGGAATTTTGCGCAATAAGAAGAGTCTGAAGACACCAAACGGATAATCAGAATCCGTAAATCTAGAAAGGACAGACGACACAATGTCCAAAAAAAACGGACCAAAGGACAATCAACGATCTACAAAACACTACACAGAAACCTAAAGATCGGGTAACACGAATCCTGATCCGCTAGTGGCACCCGTCGTATTAATCTAGATACAAACACGTTGATAAATATGAGAGAAGGTAAAAAGGGACCTACATTTGTACGTCCAAAATTTAGAAATTGTATTTTAAAGTCAGATTTTAATGAATGTATTCTCTAATTACTTTATAAGGTTCGTTCAGGTACGTATTAAACATAATTAACTAGTGCTGAGTTTTAACTGCCAATAATAACTTTCTTCTTTTATTCATAGCTTAAATCGATTAGGAGAAAAACAAATATCAGTTCCAACATCCAATACTGAATTTGCAAAATCGTAGAAAGAGGGAATTTCTTAAGATTGGACCTACATGACCGGTCACTTTCCTGGATTAGTACAGCAGTTTTAATACAAAGTGGCGTGGTTAAACTAGTATAATGGACCCAAACCTCCCAACTAAGTGAAAAGATGCGGTCATGCACGTAATTTGCACTTGTGTGTAAAATGACAATCCTCATATATAACATGGCGAACAACGTTATTATAAAGAACACTATAATCTTAAACATTTTACATAATATATTTAATCTTCGTCACACAGAAGATGTCACATGCAAATTATTAGTTCTATTAAAGATAGCAGATGGCTATTTATTCATTCATTCATTCATTCATTCATTCATTCATTCATTCATGCATTCATGCATTCATTCATTCATTTATTCATTCATTCATTTATTTATTTATTTATTTATTTATTTATTTATTTATTCATTTATTTATCTTATTATTAGCTATCTGTGCAATCAGTGCTTATCACCACTAAAGTTGTGGGTTTGAACCCCGTTCATGGTGAGGTGTACTCGATACAACATTATGTGATAAAGTTTGTCAGTGACTTGCTGCAGTTCGATGGTTTTCCCCACCGATACAACTAACTACAACGATATAACTGAAATATTGTTGAAAGTGGTGTTAAGCACCATAGCTCTAAGTCATCAACCATTATCTAAATATTAGATAGCATATATGGCCATCGAAAGACATAATACTGAGAGATAGATTGCACAAATTCATGGTCGCCATTATGAGTTATCATTTGTTGTTCATATTTTGTAACAGAGAAATTACTTCATTAATGTTGTAATAACTTGTGTTCAGTCCCATTTGCTTCTTTTTATGCAAATAAAATGTTTCAAATCTAAACTCGTGTGAGCCTCTAATTGAATGTTTGTGTTAAGCAAGTCGTAAACAATGCAGATGTTCCATGGCAACAATAACAAAAAAAGCCATAATTCCCGATACCAAAATAAGCGGTCGTAAGTTTATTGAACACCACTTTGTACAGTATGTCGATTTTATCTCTGGGTTAAGCTTGATTGGTGGAGGAAACCGATAGAGAGCCACCAACCTAGAGGAAGTTACTGAAAAACTTATCAGATAAGGTTATGTCGGGTACACCTTACGACGGACACGAATCAACTCGTAACTTTAGTTGTTTATTGTTGTTTTAACGCCAAATGAGCTCTATCATGGAGATAGCACGTTACATTCGATGAGATGATAATGATTTCCGTTTTATACTAGACGAATATTCAGTGGATAGCTTCAGTCATATCCTGATTGCCAACTAACCAAGTCTTTGCTCTTTCTCCTTAAGGGCTGTTTGAAATCAATGCATACCGTTTCGCGTCATTAATTTTTAGCCCTGAAATGTGGCTAGCTTATTTAGTTTGGAATGCAAATAAGTTATTCATATCATCGAAAAAAAACTTCAACATAATGTAGTTATTAAAAGTGAATAAACGTTAGAAAACATCGAAAGGACAATCAGGCGTGAGAAACTGGCAACATTGGGTACTCAAGACACTTGTCTTTCCTTTATCTACATTAGTGTAAATAAATGTATTTTATCATATAAAACTATATTTGTTTCAGCTCAAACAACAAATAACAACAACGTCAAAGATATTTAACATATATTATTGTATGTCTTAATAATGCATTGTATCAATACTCTTATCATAGACATATATTCAGAGTTCAATAGTTATTTGCACTAATACTGTTCTATTTTAAGTCATTGCACATTTCTGCATTTATCGATCTGTATTACGACATTTATTGTTTAAATTATACTTCAATTACGTGATATTGAGTACTAATTAAATACAATTCGGTGTTAATTGGTAAAGGTCATAGTAAAGAATTGCTTTTGTCTGATTCATGTAGATTTCCCAAGGGCAACGCCCGAGGGAAATATGAGTATTCCGAGTGTGAACAAATTTATATATCTCTTATGCAAGGGAAATTAATGTTTTATTCCACCAGGCCAACATTTTGGTGAATTCTGACTAGTTTCTTTCAAAATTCCCTCTTGGTTTTGTGATTTTGGTATTATATAGTAACGCAACCGAAATTATCAACTTACTTCTCCACAAAAAAAATTACTAAAACACTTAACTGCGGTTGCAGCGCTCTTTTTGGTATTAATTGAGTCCTTGTTTAACAAAAGCTCTTCAATTACATGGTCGTCTGCCAAATGAAATATGTTGGCCATCTTTGTTTACACAATTATTTTTTTCGGAACATCTCTGGAGTTATCTTTACTAACATGAAATACCGTTATATGACCAAAGCGATATAACTCGCGTTAATTCTTGAGAATTTCGAAAACAAACTCGAGAGGGTGACATGATGTTCCGGCGAGGGTTGAAACGATGATTTAATATAGTTGAATTTTACGTTTGTGAATTTTATTTGTGCTATATTATTTGCTGTTGGAAATTACTACGCCATTGATTGTTTACATCTGACGTCGTCATGGAGGCATATGCAACTTCGGATTTGAGTTTCATACGGATGTGAAACATCTCTTTTATAATCATGTGACCACTTCATAACCAATCATATTGTAACATTTCAATGAAAAAGGGAAGTAATGTAATTATATCATAATATTGCATTATTAGTTGAATACAGAAAAGTCGAAATGCGGTTCCTGGGAGACAAACATGTGCTTATGCTTGGATATGTCTTCCTATGTATCCGGATATATACAATGTGTGAATTCTGTCTACTGTAGTAAGTATTCTGTTCATGCCTGATGCCGGCATCTTTGCATCTTAACTAATACTAAATTACTGGTTGGATTATGTCCCTTAGTTAATGGAGTTGTTGAAATCTGTGTCTCGAAAAATTTTGGTTATTTGTAGTTTCTACAAAACTTTTCGAGCTCATGTTTTGGGATTATGCACATCTTTTATATGTCTATCTGGATACGCTAAGATAGAATCAACTTTCGATCGGTAAATGTGTATTTATTCTTTTATCAAATACACCTTTGTGTTCAATCCTGATATCTACTCACGACTCTAAAATATGGCCTTTATAAAAAGAGACCTATCTGTACAGTTTAGTACAAAATTATTTAAAGGGATATCATACGAAACGATTATAGATCAACTTAAAGAAACAATAGACCTTGATAAAGTGAAATCTGTGCAATTGACGGAAAACAGTTGTATTGTATCAGTGGATGATTCTGAAACGAAGGATAAACTGATTATTAATGGATTAACTCTCAAAAACAGGTCAGTCTCATTTTTAAATGTCGAACAAACTATTACAAATGTTACCATTAAAGATATGCCATACGAGGTTCAAAACTGCTTTGTAGCTACCCAAATGCTTCGGTATGGTCAAGTGATCCCCGAGTCCGTGCGAAGGGGGTATATAAAAGGTACAAACATTGAAAATGGATCAAGATACTTACAAATGTTGAAGTGTGACAAAACCTTACCAAATAAAACCAATTTCGGTAGATTTGAAGTTAGAATCTTTGCCGACAACAATCGCACAGAGTGTAAATATTGCAGGACGACAGACCATCCCTCTTATCTTTGTAGAGACAAACCTGCTCGGGTTGTACGTTGCTACAACTGTAATCAAATGGGACACATTGCTAGAGACTGTAACAATGAGCCCATTTGTTCTTTCTGCAAGCAAAGCGGTCACTCTAGAAATATTTGTGAACAATATATTACTGAAAAGGCACGACGCGATTATGGGAGTTATGCCTCGGAAATCCTAGAAGGACAACAAACAACACAAGAGGACGCACAAATAAATCTTAGCGAAACTTTTCATGTAGACAAACATAATTTAAACAATAATGAAACAGTCCAGAAAAAATCTGACATAACAAAAAGTAGAGGTAGCAATGTCAACATTATTCTGGGAGCTTCATATGCTAAGCGTCTTGGTCAGTTTCATCAAAACACTATCAATGCATCGGTGTCCGGTGCTACACTGGACAATGTCGAACAATGCATAAGCTTGGTCACTTCCAAAATCAAACCACCTAACACACACATTGGAAAGGTGATAATGTGTCTTGGAACAAATGACGTCACGAGAAACAGAGATGACAGTGACCAGATCAATATCACTGCAACACAAGCAATCTCCAAAATAAAACAAGCTTTCCCGAAGTCACAGATTGCTGTGTGTAGTATACTCCCGAGAAAAGGTCGCGGACAACACCTTATTAAGATGAATGACACATCAAATCACGTTAACGGTTTCTTGAAAAAAATGTGTATTAGAGATGGTACCTTAGACTTCATTGATATCCACAAAGAATTTAGTAAACAAGGAACTGTGATAAAACCTTTGTTTGATACTAACGACGTCAGCGGAGTACACATCAGTAGCTCTGGTGAAGAAAAACTATGCGAGATATTTTCTAAATACTTGACGGCGCTACCAGTAACACCACAACATGATAAAAAACGTAATCTTCGTGATATTACAATAAGTCCGTCTTCAGCCGAGGCCAAACCTAAGCACACAAAAGCGGGATCGCCAATGATGTCTGGCATCCTAAACAGATAAACTCTTATCAATTCTTATTACATTTATGCTTGTGTATATATATGTTATTTATTTTACCTATTTCTTCAGAATCTTAAAAGAAAAATCCAAAAAAATAAATTTAATGTATTTGTGTTACCTATACATTATTACAGTGATATTGTGTGTAATTTATTGTACAATTGTAACTTATTATTTATATTGTAAAATATGCAAAGTCCACACATTTTTTGTCAAGAACAAATTTTGTGTTACCAATATAGTATTTAATACATTTGTTGTAAATGTACTTATTTTTATGCAGTATATTTATTTCATAGTTATGTTGTATACACTATTTGTAAATGCAACTGTTTGTAAACATTATAAAGTTAAAATATTGAAGATGAATGCTAATCGAACAAACCGCAAAGTTATAAATAGGGCAATACACATACTCTTTCACGGTAGAATAAACAAACTACCTACATATTATTGTCTAAATGACCTTGTTCCTAGCTACAATAAATGTTAACGGTTTAAGAGACAATAAGAAACGTGTCTTGGTTTTTAACTGGCTGGTAGCCAAGAAACTTGACGTAATTTGTTTACAAGAAACTCACTCAACAAACGATGATTTAATTCGATGGCAAAATGAATGGAAAAACTGTGGGGG
>MJUT01002869.1:112007-160705 GCA_002080005.1 Gigantidas platifrons
TTTAACCTTGAAAAAAAGCGGGGCCAAGAAAAGCTATGGTATAGGATTAAAACGACAGATGGTAATTATAAGTATGACATTGACTCGATAATGAATGAGCAGGTTGATTTTTACTCCAAACGTTTTCAATCAGAAGGGTGGGATGAAAATAGTGCTCACGAACTTACAAGGTACATTGTTAATAACTGGACAATAACGAAAAAGAAACGCTTGACGAAGACATTAGCTTAGAAGAAATTAGTAAAGTTATTAAAATATTAAAACCAAATAAATCTCCAGGAGAAGATGGTATTATATCAGAATGTTATCAACTATATTGGCAAGATATAAAAAACGAATTCTATGAAGTGGTTGAAAAAATATTTAAATTCGAATATACTTTAAGCGCATCACAGTACAAGGGGGTCTTGACTTTATTACATAAGGGAGGGAAACGGGAAGATATAAAAAACTGGAGACCATTAAACCTTACTGAATTGTGACTATAAAATAATTTCGAAGCTTTTGGCCGAACGATTAAAAAATGTTTTAAATAAGCTAATTCATCCGGACCAAAAAGGGTTTGTAAGGGGTCGGAACATAAGTGAAGCAAACAGAATGATACAAGACATAATACAATACGTAGACGAAGAAAATGAAGAAGGTATAATAGTTTTCTTAGACCAAGAAAAAGCATTCGATAGAGTTGAATGGGGGTGGGTAGACTTCGTATTAAAAGCATTTAACTTTGGGGAAAAATTTAGAGGGTGGATTCAAATGTTAGTTAAAAATGCTACAACATCCATAAAGACAAATGGATTTGTTTCAAAATTTTTCTCCATATCTCGCTCATGTAGACAGGGGTGTCCCGTCGCACCACTAATTTACATATTGCAAGCCGAGCCCATGGCATGTGCAATTAGAGGAAATAATGATATAAAGGGGATTCAATTACCAGGCGAACCGGGTGGGAAGGAATTAGAAGCCAAAATAAGTATGCTTGCAGATGACACACAACTTTTCAATAAAGATGAACGCTCTGTTAAAAAATCTTTCGATATACTTTCAAAATATAAAAAAGCATCCGGATCAAGAATTAATTATAATAAAACAAAAGCTATTTCTATTGGCACTGCTCGCAATAGAAAACCAAAATTTAATAGAATATCATGGAATAAAGAAAATGTAAAAACTTTGGGGGTACATCATGGTTACAATGTTGACAATGATAAAATTTGGAAGGATATTATTGATAGAATGAAAAATTGTATACAAGTTTGGAAAAGCAGAAAACTCTCGTACAAAGGTAAAACTATAATTGTGAAAAATCTTTTGTTATCATATTGTGGATTTGAAATTGAAATGAAGGGCATTCCTGATAAATTTAAAAAAGAAATTGAAACATTAATTTGGGACTTTATATGGGATGGGAAAGTAAATCAGATTAAAAGAGATGTATGTTGTTTAGATATAGAAAAGGGTGGAATGAGTATGGTTAATATAGATTCCTACATTAACAGTAGAAGAATCAAATTTATTTATCGTATCATTAATGAACCAATTGAAAATTGGAATGCTATTGGAAAATATTGGTTAAGTAGACTTGATTTGAAATTTAATGAAACTTTTTTTATTTGTAAATGATCAAATGTTTCATCCTTAAATTTAAACAGGTATCCCTTGTTTTATCAAAAATCAATCCAAGCATGGACAAAATTTTTACAATGTGTACAAAAGGTGGAAACCAAAGCAGATATCTTACATGTTAGATTATTTGGGAATTGTAATATAACCTTCCAAAATAAACCAGTAATATTTTCTTCATTTTTAAGAAGTAATATAAAAACTATTCAAGACATATGGGATGAAAACTCAAAACAATTCATAGATTGTGATTTATTATATTCTAAGCTGATAGACAAGAGAAATTGTATCTCAGAATGCTCTAAAATTAAGAAAAGTATTCCAAAAGACTACTTAAATTTATTAAAAAATGAAAATAATAATATAGATAACAAAACTAATAGTAGAAATAAAATGAAATTGTTAAATAATTTAAAACTTACAGATATTAGAGGCAAAATCATTAATACAAAGGAGGTTAAGATTAAAATTATACAAACAATATTAAATAAAAAATCATTACCAAAATGTCAAGATAAATGGAATAATGTTTATAATGAAGAATTTCACTGGCCAAAAATTTGGATTAATCTTAAAAGACTGGACATCAGTAATAAAATTAAAGAATTCCAATGGAAATGCATCCATAACATTATTTACACCGAAAGTAGACATAGAAAAATGAACCTATCCAATGGAAGATGCCACCTTTGTAAAGAATCAAACATTCAAGAAGATCTCCAACATTTGTTTTTTAAATGCACTATAACTAACCGATTCATATCAAACATCACAATTTTAATATACACTTTAAATGTGGGAACTGTTAGCTTAAATGAGAAAAATATGATGTTTGGGTTCAATATGGGGGTTAAACATGAATTTCTATTAAATACATTAATTTTTATATCTAAGTGGTCCATTTGGAAGGCAAGAAACAAAGTTAAATATGACCAAATTCACATCAATCAGAATGTTCTTTGTAATATATGGAAACACACTTTAAAATCTGAACTAAAAATTTTGCTAACGACCAATTGTAATGATACAATAGATAAAACCAAAATCTTGACAATTCTATCAGTGATTAATTAGTAAGTAGTTATAATATACGAGTACAATGCATGTATGTAAATGTTATATGTTGAAGATATCATAAAATGCCTATATAGATTGACTAACATGTTGATTTTATAATTGATAAATTTAGTTGTATTTTTGAAATGGGATCATGTGGACTCTAATTAATCTCTTACTAACCCTGGGTTAGAGATCTATTGTAAAACAGGGAACCTTAGATTATTTTATGCTCACCTGGGCATCTAAGGTGTTTTGTTAACAGGTGAGTCAAACAATAAAGTATTATGTTATTAAAAAAAAAAAAAAAAAACTAAATTAAATGAAAAAAAAATCATCAGTTCCCGATTTTAACAACGATTACAATGCAAGTGTGGGAAGATTTTGCATGTACATCCACAATTTTTAGTTAAAGATGCCAGCCCGTATTCAGATGTAAAATGTAAGAGAAATCAAATATAGTTGTTGTATATTAACGTCTTGACGAGAAAAACTACATTGTATTTTTTTTCTGTAATGTTTCTTTGAACATTCAGAAAATATGTTTATTTATTTAAAGCTAAAAGGAAATTAAATTATGTTAGGCACCATAATGGTCATAGATGCACATTTGAAAAATGTCAACTGTGTCGATAATATGAAAAACAAAATACACTGTCGCAAGAATTGAAGGCAAAATCGAAACACCCCACAGACAAATACATGGCCGCTCAGTTTCACCTTACACATGAAAAGTGGTGGTTTTAAAATAGAAACAGTACTGATAATTGTGTATTCCATTTGGGAATCTTTCTTTTAATAATTTGAACATTTTTTGTCTCCTATCATCTGAAAAATGTATTGTTAAGGATAGTGAATCAAAAGTGAATTACTTATTTCAATGGTGAAACATTTATGACGCCAGGATTCCAGACCAAGGAGTGAATGAGTGACTGTTGCATAACACCAACTCAGCAATCTTTCAGCTATATAATGGCGAGAACAAGTTAATTTTCAATGAAATGACGGTAATGTCCGCTTTGTACTAGATCAACACGCTAATTTGGATTTGCATAGTGGAAGCTCAATACAAAAATAGCCCACAGAAAGCCATGTCGCCTTACTTGGGCACATTATCATGATTCAGTGTCAACCAGTCCTTGCTCTTTGTCCTACATGGTGCGTGCTTATTTAGAGGATTAAATCCTGTTCATATTCATACCCCGACTTGTTTTCAAGGATCTGATGATTGTTAAATATTTATAAGAATATCGTATCAAAATCGAATGGAAATGTGATCACTTTGCTATTTCCCATAACTGTCTCATCTATTATGATGTTCTTATCTTACATTTTTTTACTTTGTTTTATTTCTCCAAAATTTATATTTGAAAATGGTCCCCGTTCTGACAAATCATTCACTGTAAGTTGTCTCTAGCGATGATTGTTGGTACCAAGCGACATGGGTACTTGCATGACATCAATATTTAATTTACAATTACAAATTTAGTAGTGCTAGTTTGTACAATTAAAACTATGAGATATTTAATAGTATATTAATGTTAATGGACTATTGTGCAACAGAAATAATTTACTATTAACTTTAATAGTACTTTTAATAGTAATTTAACTGTAATTGTGCTTTGGGCAACCCAGTCCTGAATAACCGTTCTGATGGCCCAATGAGTTAGGTAGTTGGATTAACTCATACGAACCTATCAACAATATGGCGTGGGTTGGAGTCCGGATTTCTTAATTACAAAAAGTGTGCAACCGACTCGCAGCCGCAAATGATACAGATTAAAGGTTGATTGCCCATGGTCGATGGTTCTCTCCGGCCTCTCACACCACTAACACTGGTGGCAATGATATAGCTAAAATATTGCTGAAAGTGGCGTTATGCACAATAAATCAAATCAAAACAGTAAAACTTCAATGTCTCATCAGATAGGCCCGAGATGAAATATGAAAGACCCGTAAATTAAAAAATAGAAGCAGTTCATAGCAAATTGAATATACTATACAAATTCTAAAAAATTATAGATTCCGTTCTCCACGGTAGATTCCTACGATATAATGTTTGGTGCTGATGATTTTGTTCTGTTGGTGATATCGAAAAATATCACAGTCGATGTGATACTGACATATTGAATAATATTGAAAACACTCTGTATCATTCATATAGAACATTATTCTTGTTTATATCTATATCAATAGACATGTACTTTAAAATGCATGTTTTCTTGGCAAGAACGAAAAATGCGCCTTTCTGCAAATTATCTTGCTTTAAAACAATGCAGGAAAGCACTTCGGTTTTTTTTTAAATGTTATTCCTATTGTGGAAAAAAAAAATTGATATCGGATACATGTCGTGTCCTCAAGTCCTGGAGCGAAAGCACAGGCCGAACCCTGTTATACGAATTTGTGGACATTAATCTGGACATTTGAGCTAGCCGAGGCATTTTTATTCATGAAACTTGTGGTTGAAGTAGAACTGATTTCTGCGTTACAGACCCGATTTTTGTTACAAAATTAAAGACTTCGATGTATGACAAAATTTTCGTCCCACCGAGGGACTTTATCAATGTCTAATGAAATAAAATTTCGAAATAATATGGCGGCTTACTTTAAAAAGAAAACAATATATATAAAGTCTAGGGGAATCAAACAACCAGAGAACTTAATAGGTAACGGATCGTCGAGATATGACGATGCAGCACAAACACGGAGTTCTTAAACCAAAATCTTTCCCGATTCTCACGTTGAAGATCACTCCACAGACAGTTCTGTTCAATGATGAGGATTTTAATTCTGTTGACATCCTCGAGACTGTGGCCAGAGAGTCTGAAGAGCTGGCTCACAGGAAGAAATGGCTTTTTTGTAAGGTCACTTCTGTGTCTATTAAGGCGTTTGTGGAAGGGGTGCTTAGACTCGCCAACGAATTGGAGGCTACAAATGGAACACTCAAGAATGTAAATAACATTTGCACGCTTGCAATTAACAGTACAATATATATATATATATATATATACATTTCTATACACATTATTAGAACGTTGAATTTCGCTCGTCAAAATTGATGAAATCTACATCATAACTGTTTAAGACCCCATCCCCCCCAAAAAAAATGGTCACACTAAATTTATTTTTAGTTCTTTGATTTTTGTGTCTTTTCAAAATGTGAAATTTGATGGAGGAAAATAGTATTTTTCAATTGCCTTTCGGAGCAAACGATCACTTGTTACTCTCAAATATATTGAAATTCGGGCGCAAACGTTGATTTGGAGTTGGATAGAGTTAACGTCAAAAGTGTTTTGATTGCTCTACATATAAACGTCATCAAACTGTTTCACATCGGAAAATAAATATCGGCCCGTAACACTCAATGGAAGAAAGACAAATCGGTTCAAAATCGACCATGGCATTCAAAGGGTTAACTCTGATCAATCAGGAAATGGATTCAAACATCAATTATAATTGGTAGTTATTTGTTGAAATTTTGCTTCCTCAGAGTTTCCATTCTTGCGTTTTACCTGAAAAAAATGTTATTTTCAATATATCTATATTGTGCATATCTTAATAGATATGATGACAGCCTAACATTGATGGAAATATCTTCACAGATCTGATGACAGACCAACATTGATGGAAACACACAGTAAACTACCGCAATATGGAGTATTACATTTTAACTCACTATGGACTGCACCATTGTTGTGGATAGATGTGCTATGCTCAGTTTGGGTATTTATTTTCATATATAATTTTCTGCTCTTGTATATTCTTGTTTTTTTTTCTCGGTCGTGATATTCATGTATACGTTTAAACCTAACAGTGCTATAACTAGAATTTTGAGCTCACATTTCTTCCCCCTTGACGCGATTTGATATCACACCATTGTTACACTGCATCACAAATCGCTTAGCCTTATGCCGAACTTGCTAGACCACTGGGTCACATCTGCTATATAGAAATGTATCCTGCAATGACAGTATTTACCGAACAACATAGCCTGCCCAATATTGTTTTTTGCTATTGATCAGTTATAAATGGAATATACAAAATGTAAGCTCCGCCCACTCTGGAACTCATCGGGCACATCGGGGGATATTGTTTTCAAATACATACACACAATTATTTCAAATACTTTTGTCATCGTCCTGTAACCGTTTGTTTACGATTTAAAATTGCAGGATAAATACAATACAAGTGGACTGTCGAAGCATAAAGGTACATATGGATATTCGGCGCGAAACGCGGGAACAGTTTCGGCCAAGTCTCACCTTTTTCCCCGTGTCTAAGCCTCGTACACATATTACCTATATGCTTCGACATAAGACATCTGGCGTAATGTGTGTAGAAGTCCACATAATTATTTATGTATTATTCTAATTTGATAGAAATCTGAGCGAGCAATTGTAATATAAAAAGTCAGCACGACGCCAAATGCATAACTAAAATAGTCAGAAAATAAAACAAAATATTACATGAAGTCATTCGTTTGTGTAATATAACATTTTGCAGCGATGTTGTAATATAATTTATTTTATTACATTTATGGTTTTATACAGTATTATAAAACAATATAATTCGTTTTTTCGGATAACTTGTCTTATTATACAGCTAGTATTTTAATCCAGTCTAAAACATCCATATAAGACACGTGACCGTACACAATTGTCCAGTATTGTACAACCGAAAGCCGCTTTTTTTCCGTATCAAACGTCCCGATAAGTGCGTATTTTTTTCGTTCTGTACATTATGTAAGGGAAGTAACTAATTGATTTTTGTTGCCTGCTAGTAAGGAAAGCAAAACGGAAAATGTTAATTCCAATGTAGTTGCTTAATATTCCTGGTTTGTGATTTCATAATGCTGTAAATTCCACGGTACCAATTCCACGGTTGAAATAGCATGATATATCTTTTTTTTTCCAACTGGAAGGATCCGACATCTTGAAAAAATGAAATCATACATATCATATTTACAGCAATGCAAAACAAAAAATTGTAATTCCTACCTCGAAAACTTATTTTAGCTAAATTTAGTCAAAGTCGATGCGCACATGAATACAAATAACGTCTGTTTTTAACGCTTTCAACTAGAAGTCTTCATATGACGTTACGTTTTTTATGTGCCAAAGTCGTCAACAACATTTCGCGGAATTTTAATTTTGTAACTGTTAGACCCAGGGATAAGCAAGACTATATTTTTATGTTCAGTATTGCATTAGAATAGAGATATCTACTTTGTATTTGAACATTTTACGGCATCATTTGTCGATTTAATGGTCGCAAATAACAGTTTACTGGCTCCACCAGCGCGTCGCCAGTAAACTCAATTTACGACCATCAAATCTCCAACTGATACCGTGAAATTTTCAAATATAATACAGATATTTCCTATATGACGATGAAATTGAAGATTTTGTGGAGGCACAAGTACCGAAAAATACAAAACAGAAAACTAAATAGAATAATTGTTGATAAGTTATTTTGCTGTTCTTAATTCATTTTTCGAGTTTACGAGATCTGTATTGATACATAACATGTTCCTATCGAAATACTGTTGTGCAGTTGTTCTATTTTGACTGCATTAAAAGTTAAGCATACCATTGTAATAGTATTGATCATTTCAGCTGTGTAATGAATAGGTCATTATACAGTTTTATGTACAATAGGGAAATATATTGTACTCATCCGTATCATTTTGAAACCCCGTATTGGACTCGACGCCTATGGCGTCTCGTCCAAAACGGGTTTTCAATACAATACCGACTCGTGCAATATATGTCCATATTGTGCATAGCACTAAATAATAGTTATGTACAATAGGGAAATATATTGTACTCATCCGTATCATATTGAAACCACGTTTTGAACTCGACGCCTGTGGCGTCTCGTCCAAAACGGGTTTTCAATACAAAACCGACTCGACAATATATGTCCATATTGTACATATCACTGAGTAATAACCTATTAATATTGCACGGCATACTTTCATATTGAACGATCGATTTTGCGGTGGGCGAAATCCCGGCAAAATTTTAAAATTTACTGGTCAACGTTGTTCGTTTCAATGACGTCACACAAGCACCAACACGGCAGCACGAGAATTACAGCGGATCTGTCAAAATGGCATTTAATAAAAGACGATGTGTCGATCTTTCAAATAAAGAAGTAGAGAAAATGGTAGAAGACAAAAATTCATTAAATACTAAGAAAATCAACAGAGCTACCCGTAGGGTTTTTTCGTAAATATGCAAATGAGAAAGTGAAAACATTCAGTATAATTAAATAAATAGCATATAGTTGAGAGGGCTATAGATCAGATTGTTCGCCTTGGTTGGCTATGTCTTTTCTCGGGGTAACAATCTGATATATCACCCTCTCAATTAAATGTCTTTTCTCAGGGTAACAATCTGATATATCACCCTCTCAATTATATGTTGTCTATATAATAATAATAATAATAATATATATATATATAAACGTCTAAAATGGTTTGTAAAACAACACCAAGTACGCAAAACAAAGTGATACCGAAATAATCTTTGGGTGGCCCACTTTCAAAATTATGTGTAACACCCCCATTTGTATCCCCACTTCGTTGAATGGCAAATGTTCGTCCCATGGAGGGACTTTATGAATGTCTAAAAAGAAATAAGATTTCGAACAAATATCGCGGCCTACTTTAAAAAAAAGATTTTGACGGTCCATGTGCGGGACAAAAGAACCAGAAATTGCACATATGAAATTACATACATAAAAGAATTGAAATCCTACATATAAATTAATGAGAGTACAATAACAATAATATAAATACACAATAGAGCTACTCATGTAAATAAATGTTAAATTAAAAATAAAATTAACAATGAGACATTATTGCTAAATGTATCGAAATTAACTGTCAACATATTACTTGTCAAACATATTTTGAAAACGGAATGATACAAAAACTCATTCACAATAACGTCCCACCAAAGTGTGGAATATATACTTTGGGTCATTTGAGCAAACGGTATGTTCTAATGGGACTGGAGGTGACCAACAAAAATAGGAGTCAAGAAAGGATATGATTTTTTCTCATTGATTCCATTCCGTGATAAGGTCTTACAATTTTTTATCCAGAAGCTTTCCCTTTCCTGTCTGCTTTTATCATCCCACTTGGGGTTATGGTCAATTATGGTGACTTTCAGTTTTCCGAATGAATCATGGTGGCCCGTCCATCTGAGATGTCTGCTGAGTGGAAGGTCAGGTTCGCAATTTGCATCGCTTCTGTGGCCATTCAGGCGTTTACTAAGTTGTTGTTTAGTTTATCCGATGTAATGAAGGCCACAAATTGAACATTCCAGGAGGTAGATAATATGTTCTGTCTTGCGGTTGGCATTGCAGTATATGATGAATTATTTTCCTGTATGTGTGCTGCTGAATTTTGTGTGCATTTGATGTTTTTGCACGTCATATATCGTCTCGAATCACATTTTGACCATTGTAGACAGACCGAGGGGAAATGTCAGCTCTCACCAAGATATATTTCAAACCTTTGGGTTTCATGAAAGCCAAGAAGGGTGCTCTTTGAAGATTTTGCACAATTGTGGGTGTTTTTGTATTGTTGTCCAGTGCTCACGAACGATGTTGGATAAATTACTGAGCGCAGGATGGTATGTGATGACAAATGGCACTCTGTTGTTCGCGTTCTTTTCTTTATATTGGATGAGGTTTTTCTGTCAATACCACTTGCTTTATTAAAACAATGGTTAATGCTCGCTTTGTTGTAACCCCTCTTTTTCAGATGACATTTCAGCTATCGTGACGTACAAATCATAATATTAAACTATGTATTATTAAAATGTATATGTACACTAATATATAAAGAATATGAAAATAATGATAGAATGCAATGATGAAATTTACCAACTAGATAAGGACCAGACACTGGCAAAAATTTAAATAACAACCAAAGATTTAGGCATTTTTGTTGATGCCCTACGGATGTAATGCTTGCAACTCGGGGATCTCACTTTCTTTTTCGTATGGTCACTTCTGTGTCCATTCATTCTTGTTGAATGGTTGGACACGTTTTCCTACGTATAGCGAACCGCAGACTTGACAGTCAAGGAGATAAACCACATTAGGTGTTTTGCCATTGACATTGCAAAATATATTCTACTCCTTTCCTGTTGTCTTACTATGGAACACTAGAGTGAGTTGCAATTTGGGACAGCACTTGCAAGGCTTGTCACCGCATGGTTCACACTGGCCGACGGTCGATGAATGTATAGATACCGCAGCTCTGACCAGTATATCCTTAATGCTTCTAAGTCGCCTGAACGCTACAACAGGTGGTTCAGGGAACAACTTGGTCAGCGTTTCACTTTTATTCAATTTCTTTCCAATGGTGACGGCTGATGCCTGTAATTTTCTCTAAAGATGGATGGTAAGTGAGAACAAGGGGAACCCGTTTTTTGATGTTTTTTCTTTGTACTCCAGGAGGTCACTTCTGTTAATTTCACTGGCCTTTGCAAACCCATTATCTATATCTTTGTCCTTATATCCCCGTCTTTTCAAATGATTGGGTAAATCTCCTAGTCTTTGTTTGGTGGTTTCAAGAGTGGAGCATATTCGTTTTATCATAGTGGCTTGGCTGAATGGGATACTCTTAAAACATTGCTTTGGGTGGCAACTACTGGGTGAAAAGTATTGATGTTTGTCCGTGGGTTTAGACAATAAATTATCATGTTGCCCTCCTTGATAGTGGTGTTAGTGTTACGATGTTATTTATATCATCAACTGACTGATACCGAATAATAATCTAAACCAGCAACGTATGTCTGTACTTGGAACCAGTGACCGGGGATTCCGGAAGTGACGAACATATTCTAAATTCGTGAGTCAACAGATAGTCATCAACCAGTGCGGAAGTTCCCAAAGCGGCTCCATCCTGATCTGACGATATTGGTGATTGTTGACTCAAGCCTAGATACATATCCTTTAGGTATAACTAATATAAAGTGTGTTTCATTACAGTGGTGTCAGAAGTCGGCACGAAACCACTGTATTTTCAGTCTGACAGTTCGATTTTCTGACGTTTGTTGGCGCCATTTTCAAATATTATTTGTGTGTCATAGCGGTGATAATGTTAATTATCGCGATCCTGTATTAATGGCGCGTTGATGTATCATTTACTTGTTATTATATTACCAATCTCACTGTCCACTGACCATTTAGTACATCTACACGACCATATTTGATTTATTTTTCACCCACGCCTTTCCTTTCCCACTTCCCCTTTTTGTTTAATTATTTACAGGAAACCACAGACGGGTTCGATTGGGGGATTATTAAGCTAATTTATTGTATAACATACGATAATATTTACAATTGTCAGTGAAAATGTACATGTAGCCTTTTTGTAGGTAATTTTTGTTATGTACCTGAGACAGCTTTGTGCGTCAGATTGTCTAATGTCAGTGCTGTTATCAGAAATTTACTTCAGTTACACTGGACAAAAATACCTTTATTATTTTGATTAAAATTTTCTAGGTACATTTTTGGAGATTGTCATTTGCTCATACATGTATTTTTATTGTCAACATATATGAGCATTTTACCTGTGTGTTGATTGATTATATCAATACAATTTATAGACCAATATTGTTAAATGGTTTAATACTGGTTATATGTATAGATGTCTTATACTATGAATTTTTGAGAAACTATAGTCTGTTTCTAATTTACGACATCGATAGTCTGATAGATTTTTAAAAACTATAGTCTGTTTCAAATTGTTTTATTGTACATTTGATAAATAGTTAAAGGTTAACTTTGAGTCAGATGTTCTGATTCAAGTACTTTGTCTTTATAAATCAAATATTTTAGACAGATACTTTAGTTTAGACATATGTTTTTATACATCAATCATAGCTTTCTGAAGTTATAGAAACATCAGCTACAATGTCACAGCCAAAAATATCAACACAGCAACACTTGATGAATTGAAGACTATTACTGGTATAAGTGATAAAAGACTAAATAAAATCATAAGGAGAAGACAAGATAAAGGATCACCACTTACACTTGAAGATCTCAAATTGATGACAGACATACCTAGCACAATATGGGACCCATTGATAGAAGCTGGAAATATTACACTGGAACCACCAGAGATTAGTCAACCAACAGAAGCAAACACTATGGAACAAGGTCAGACGCAGAAGTTGACTATGCTTATTGAGACTTTGGAAAAGGATGTAAATGACATTAAGACAGAGAAAGCCAAAATGCAAAGTGATTTTGACCACAGGATGATAGAGATTAATGCAGATTGTGTTGTGAAAATGAAGAACAGAGAACATGAATTTGAACAACATCAATCAGTATTTGCTCATAAATACAAACAGGAAATGGAATCACTTATTAAGGAGTCACAAGAAAGAGAAGAAAAGCTACAACAAATCATAAAGAATCAAGAAGCTGAGATGAAACAGTTGAAAACACCAGGAACTGTCAATGTGGATGATAAAGCGACTCTTGAGAAGATAGTTGAAAACATTGTATCTAACAAAGAGAAGGAAGAATCAAAGACTACCAGTACGTCAACACTAGAAGATATTCTAGGGAAGTCTAATCTACAAACAAAGTCATACATGTCGAAAGGAAACAAGTGGTCTAATGATGGTCCTTTGCCACCAAAGATGGGAACTTATGATGGTCATGGAGATTGGAGACCCTATTTTGTCCAGTTTAATCATATAGCAAATCGGTACAAATGGACAAGTCAAGAAAGATTAGACAAACTGATAGAGTGCCTAAGAGACCGTGCACTAACATTGTTTACATCAAAACCAAAGTCCATACAGGAAGATTGCAGTGCTATATGTAAGAAAATGGATGAAAGATTTGGACGCAAGGACCTGCCACAAGTGATTAGGAGACAATTACAAGATTTACGCCAAAAACCGGATGAGTCCCTGGATGAATATGCAGAGAGAGCACAATATCTGGCAACTGATGGTTATCCTGGAACACCTGATGCATTCATACAAATAGTTGTGACTGATTCTTTCCTAAAGGGATGTTATGATAAACAGGTTGCCGTAACAGCAATGGATAAAGACCCAGATACTTTAGATAACGCTTTACAGTATGTCAAGAGTGCTGTAACTAATCAGAGAGTTATTCTTGGAGCTAAGAAAGCTGATGTTAAAAGAGTGACATTCCAAGACACTGACATGGACACATATAACACAGATGAGGACAGCACACCAATAATAACCACTGTGAGAGCTATGTACATGAAAAATACAAACGAAACAGATGTGAGCAGGTTTGAAGAGAGACTAAAGAAAACAGAAGACGATCTTCAAGAAACCAAGAGTAACGTAAAGCAGATCTTAGAAATATTAAAAGGAACCAACCAAGAAAGCAAATGGAGATCACAACAGAGGTCACCAAGTCCTAGACGAAGTCCAATAAAGACAGGTAGATGATATAATTGTGGAGAAGAAGGGCATTACAGTGCAGAATGTAGCAGACCAAGAGTAAGATCACCACACAGATTAAGTTCCCGATCAAGGTCACCATCTCCTAATTATGACAGAAATTCTTTAAACTTCAAAGGGCAGAAGGCATAGGCCGACCTTCTACCCATCCAAATGACACTGGAAGGCCACCACCTATTGAAAATGAGAAACGGATATATGAACAGAAACGAAGTATACCGACAGAAGTTCGGTTATACCAAACTAACAGTCATCGACAAAGAGGCAAAGACATTGTAAATTCCCGTACATGTGGAACAACAAAAGGTTTTGGCCGTAGTGGATACGGCTGCACAAGTATCTGTAATGAGTAGAATATTTTTTGAAAGACTGAAACATAGACCGAAGTTGACCAACAATATTATACTGAAAGGAGCAGGAGATTTTTCAGAAATGGAAGCTAGAGTTGCTGAGGAAGTATTGTTTAGAATTGGCCAAACTAAAGTCAAATGGAACATGGTTGTAGCCGATTTAACAGATGACGTCATCTTGGGTATTTACTTCTTAGCACATCAGAAAGCTGCTATCTACCTGACAGATTACTCTGTAGAGTTTAGAGGAGAGAAAATCCCATCAACTGTTATTTCAACTAGCCATGAGAAGACAGCGAAGATATACAGAGTGAAATTAGCAAAACGCACAGTTGTTCCACCTTTTTCTAATAAAATATTTGTAGCTGAATTCGATGAAACACCTGCCAACGACATTGTTCTCCAGCCGACACAGTTTATGAAGGGCATATTAGTACCAAATATGCTTTGTCAAGGAAGAAAACAAGTAGCCATAATGCTGAAAAATCCAAATGAAGAATATAACACGTTGAAGTGTGGGTACTGTATTGGTATAGGGATTGAAGTAGATCAAACCATGGATGATAATGTAGAAGAAACAGAGGCTAAAGTATTCAAAGTGAATATATTAGACACTCAACAGGAACGTTTCGATGAGGAGAAACACCTGGAGGAAGTGACAGAACATCTACCAGTACACTTAAAGGAACTTTATAGGAGATCGACAGTTAACTTAAACTTGCAACAGTCGATACAGTTGGCCAAATTACTCCAAAAGTTTGAAGACATATTTGCTACGAGTGACCTAGATATAGGACTATTTAATGGAGATATTAAGCACAGAATAGACACTCAAGACTCCCATCCAATAAGGTAGAGAATGAGAAGAACGCCTAATGGATTTGAAAAAAAGAAGAAGAGGAGCACCTTCAAGAGCTGTTACAATAATGCATCATTGAATCATTGCCTTCCGAGGGGGCATCTCCGCCAGTCCTCGTCCGTTAAAAAGACGGTACGCTGAGATACTGTATCGACTACAGGAAATTATATAACGTTACAATTAAAGATGCCTTCCCAATTCCGAAGATCGAATCATGTCTGGATACTCGTCGAGGCAGTGTATACATGTCAACTTTAGATATGACCTCTGGTTATTATCAGGTGAAGCTGGATGAGAAGGATAAACATAAGACGGCATTCGTTACAAAATACGGCCTGTTCCAGTTAACTAAACTCCCATTTTGGACTTTGTAGCAGCCCAGCAACATTCAGCAGAGTTAGCCAGTTGGTGCTACAAGGGTTGTCATGGAAAGAATGCCTTGCATATCTTGACGTCGTTCTCGTTCTAGGTATAGATTTTGAAAGCCACATACAGAGTCTTACCAAGGTATTTTCAAGATTCCAGAAATGCATCTTGAAATTGAAACCCAGCAAGTGCCAACTTTTACAGACTGAAGGAAAATGTTTAGGGAAGATTGTTTGTAACAATGGAATATCAGTAAATCCTGACAGCATAGAAGCAGTTAAGAAGTGGACACCTCCTAGAAGTAAAAGAGAAGTTGAGTCTTTGATCGGATTTACCAATTACCATAGAGATCACATAAAAAACTTTGCAGAAATAGCAGAACCACTACATCAAATTACAGGACCAAAAACAGACTGTGTTTGGCATGAGGAGCATCAAAGATCTTTCGACCAACTTAAGGAAGCTTTAATTTTATTCTAAATTTGCCAACATCTGATGATATTTTCATCTTAGATACGGACGCCTCAGATAAATCAATTGGGGCGGAATTAAGTCAAATACAGGATGGAATGGAAAAGACGATCAGCTGTGCAAGTAAAGTCCTGACATCGACTCTACGAAAATACTGTACAACAAGGAAAGAGCTGTTATCCATTGTTTGCTTCACGCGACAGTTTCGCCATTATCTCCTTGGTAGAACCTTTGTAATCAGAACCGATCACAATAGCCTTACTTGGTTGCTGAATTTTAAGAACATTGAGGGACAGCTTTCAAGGTGGATTGAGGAACTATCGCAGTATAACATGATAATTCAGCAAAGAACCGGAAAGAAACACCTGAATGCTAATGGACTGTCTCGGATACTAGACGACTTAAAGACTTGCAATGATTATAGACCTGTTGTTGATTTAAAAAATCTGCCATGCGGAGGCTGTGATTTCTGTACAAGAGCAAGACAGCAATGGGAAACATTTGAAGGTGATGTTGATTTTGTGATTCCACTGACAATTAGGAAACTTACACCAGAAAATAACGTAGATTTCCGAGGACACTCGTGGGCAACTCCTTATTCATCACAGGATTTACACGACGAACAGATGAAGGACCCGGATTTAAGAATAATATAAATTATATGTATAGAATGACATGTAAATAAATTTGTATATAAATATTTGTGTAACATATATGTTATTTAATTATTGTCATTAATTTCAGTATGGATGACGAACTTGTTTTGGAGTACGGACCGCTTGAGGATGAGATTCCGATATCACGAATTCGGGGATCCACAATGAGACACAGTAAAGGAAGGAAATGTCCTGAATGCACAGGACGCTTCACTAATGTACGGCGACATGTTATAACGAGCCATCTTCCTTGGTATGCTGCACCATTAACTGCTTGTTGGGAATGTAAGCTGCAATTTGGTCAGACGTTACTCTTGGATGTCCACATCACAGAACGTCATAACTATGATGCCGATGGGAAGAAATTTGGTCCAGGAAAATATCAAGTTTGGTTTGAGTTAACCAATGGATTGCTAGCTGCCATATGCCAGAACCATCAATGCCAGTCATCTCCAGACCTATGCGCAGTTGCTGAGTATCATATTAAGTTTGAGAAGAATTCAGAACCGATGTTTCAGGAGGAGGATCTAAGCGTGTTGTATACTTTCAACAGTTTGAATCAATACGAAGCTAAAGACATGAACATTATGGTGCGAATTCCTTATACCATTTGCTCTTTGTTGCATTGGAGGATCCTGGCTCGATTGATGTCCCTTACTAAGAACACAGAAAACCTTGTTTCACTGGAACGGAGGGAACCTTTAGAGACAGATGAAGCTGAAAATCCTGTCATTAAATTTGTGGACTCACACTTCCATCTCGATATGTACACTAAGAAGGTTAGAGACAATGTATTACCATCATTCAGTTGGACATGGGGAAGAATCCAGTATCACATCAGCCAATTAATCGCTAATTACTGTTACCCTAGAAACTGGCCAACTAGTAGAGCAAGATCAGAAATCAGAAAAGACAACAGGTTAAGCTTAACATTCGGGATACATCCTAGAATAGTAGCGATGGAGAAAACATAAACTTTGGACAGCTGGATGGAACAACTGGGTCATATGTTGAACGTGACGAGAGTCGTTGCTGTTGGCGAATGTGGGTTAGATGACACTGGTTTGAAGGAGAGAGACATCAAGAAACAGAAGAAATATGTCAAGAGACAGGTCGAATTGGCTGTAAAGAAACGTTTGCCAATAGTAATCCATTATAGGGGGAGCAAACGTAGATATGAAAGATGTTTGAATTGTTTGGCACACATTTTACCATCCAACTTCAAGATACGTCGCCACTGTTTCAATGGAGAACCAGCTACATACTTCAAATGGAAATCGGCTTTCCCCAACTGCAAATTTGGAATATCACCCTTCATTCTATTAGACGAAAATTATCCAGATTACAGATCCTTAGTATGTCATATGAAATTAGAAGATCTGATTGTTGAAACAGATGCACCCTACCTACACCCGTCCACGAATGATTTTGGCAGCCCTCTACTCCTTCAGGATATAGTTACCAAAACTTGCAAATATCTTTGCAAGCAGTTTTGATGATGTTGCAGAAACGACCACTACAAACGCTCTGCAACTATACAACATTGGTGAATAGACTTTACTGATGGAACACTATGTACATAACATTTTATCTGTTGTATATCGATATTTTTATGAAAAAGAGAAAAATGTTGTGTTCCTTGTGTTATATAATGGATATTTTACATATATGTATTTATAGAGGTGTATGTGCATAATATCCATCTATGCGTTATTCGATATATAGTTATTGATTATATATGGACAAAATGCTTTTGTGGATATTCCCAGCTACTAATACTTGTTTACACCATTGATATAGATTTCTATAACAACGGTTATTATGGACAAATGGATAAGTTTCAAAATATTGGTTTATGTGGATAAATGAATATAGATGTTTATATTCTCATTAACTGCCGTGCTGTATTGTATTACATTCATGGGATATTCTTAAAACTGAGTGTATATCAACATATATGATTCCAGTTCTTTGAAAAGGGAAGGAATGTTACGTTGTTATTTATATCATCAACTGACTGATACCGAATAATATCCTAACCAGCAACGTATTTGTGTACTTGGAACCAGTGACCGGGGATTCCGGAAGTGACGAACATATACTAAATTCGGCAGTCAACAGATAGTCATCAACCAGTGTGGAAGTTCCCAAAGCGGCTCCATCCTGATCTGACGAAATTGGTGATTGTTGACTCAAGCCTATATACATATCCTTTAGGTATAACTAATATAAAGTGTGTTTCATTACAGTAGTATCAAGGAAAGATATTTTGGTTTTCGATACCTCGTGTGTGAATTTTGTAGACGGGTGGATACTGATGGCATGTTCAAAAAATTCATCAAGCGCTTTATCGCTATGTATCCACTTCATGTCAACGTCATATATAAACCGGAACCACGAAAGAGGTTGCTTAAATGACGAGAGGAGTACTCGTTCATCTAGGTCCCCCGTAGAACCAGTGTAAGCATCTCCACTAAACATTCTGTTGGGGGTTCTTGAACTGTCCGTTGTTCCCATATTTTTCTACATGCGACAATTCCGTCATCATTTGGAATGTTCATGTAAAGGGAAGTTGCATCCATGACAACAAGCGGGATATTTTCTGGAATGGTTAATTTTCCATTTTCTTGATGTAGTCGGTGATATCTTTGATGTGTGATGGGAGGTTTTCAACGAACGGTCGAAGGTGAAAATCGATAAATTCCGATATCTTTTCAGGTGAGTGACCATTGGCTGACACAATCGGTCTCCCCTGGTTGTTTTTCTTGTGAATTTTAGGCAGCAGATATAATCGGCCTGGCTAGGGATCCTCTGGAGTTAGGTACTCCATGGTCTTATCATCTATGTGGCCACGAACATGCATATCATGTAAGGCTCGCTTGATCTTCTGCGTAAAATCCAGTGTGGGGTCAGAATCTAATTTTTCGTAGAATCGACAATCGGACAGTTGTCTTTCAACTTCTTGTAAATATGCAGTTTTATCCATGACTATTACTGCACTCCCTTTATCTGCTGGTTTAATAATAATATAATCTCTTTCCCGTTAATCCATAAGGGCTGATCTTTCTCTCCGAGTTAAGTTGTCGGTCTTGGGGACATATACATCAGCATTGTGTTTGATATCTGACCTAATTAGGTCAATAACGGATTCTAGCCTTGTATTTTTGCTAGGTTTCGGGATCCAATTATTTTCTTGACAAATCTAGGAAAATCAATGACTTCCTTTATGTCCGATTCGTCTATTGATATGTCTTCACTGGTGTCTTTCTTTGTATGAAAATATGTTTTTAATTCTAAGCCGTCGTGCAAATTGGTCCAGGTCTTGATCGAGTTAACGAACATTTATTTTAGGAGGATTTGGACAAAGATTTAACCCTTTCAAAGCAACGATGATTCGGCTGAATTTAGGGGTTTACTGGAGAGATTGACACCCATGTTACATTTGCTATTGTCTGCTTTCGTTTTCCTTCTGAAACGTCGGGTACTCGTCTTCCGTACCACTGTGTCCTTGGTGAAAGCAATTGGAGTTTTTGGATTGATTGCATCCCTTTTAAACTAGCATCTTGTTTCTTCGAAAATTTGGTGTCTTCTAACTTTTTAATTTCATCTAGACGACGTCATATGTTTGTAAAATCGTCTGTCGAAAGTTGTTCTTTACTGGCTTTGAGCAAATCCGAAAATGTGTTTTCGAGGACTTTCTTTTGGTACGAGGCATCGTCTAATAGAAGTTTCAAAAGTCGCGTTGAACATTCAAATAAAATTATATCCCAACGTCGGTGAAAGTTCGCGGGTGTGCTAAGGCTGTTTCACGTCGGTTTGTTTCATACGAGTTGCTCCCCTTTATAATAGTTTATGTCATGACGTTGCATCCATGGAAACGTACTCTTCATGGGTGAACTGTCCGAAGGAAAAATGTGTTTCTGCAGATGTAAGTCACTTATTCCTTGTTCGTTTTGTGACAGTAAGATTAAAAAATATATCTATTGACTATACAGATTGTGAATAAATCGTTATTTTGAATACGTCGATTGTAATATATGATTTTTAGACTTGTCAGTCTTGCTAAGCCCCACCCTAACCCGAATAATCCAGTCGTTATATTCCACTCACTATCGTTCGCTTCATTAACGCCTGAATGCATTCACCTGGGAAATCCTGCAACCGAAAGAATTGATAGCCCAGTGAATTACGTGTATTTATTTACTTGAATTACGCGCGAAAAAGAGGTGGAGCTTCTCAATGTGTGTAAGCATCAACATGTGCGATGGAACGTTTAGATACGACATGTGTACATTGTATTCATGTTTTTGACTTGGACAACCTAAAATCCGAAAAGAGAAGTAGTGTTGGTAAGCTGCATAGCGACGTGGACCTGATAAAAACATTGTCATTCTGTTATGATCTGGATGAGGTAAATCTGAGGAATGCAATAGGTTTCGATGAAAGCAGTTATTTTGTTAGTGAAAGTTGTTTTAACAACTTGAGATAATTTTGTTTATCACTAAACAAGTGTAACCAGTTGAAATCAAAGTTATCAACAAGGATTTCGCCTAGTTACAGACTTGTATGTGACAATTTAACTGTGAAAGATGAGGTTCAATGTGAAACTATTGATTGTGAAATATCCAGCTTACCATTAATAAGTGAACATGAGATTTGTACACCTTATGTGCTCAATTCTAATAGGAAACGACCAAGATATGTATTTACAGCCACAAAGTCAGGTCTCACACCTAAGTCAAAGAGGCAAACCCAGCCAAAAACACCCAAGTCAAAAAAGAACAGGAGGAGGCTTCACTTAACTCCATTTCATTCTGAGGATGGAAAGGAGACACCAAATGTTGATGTGCAGTCTCCATGACCCAAAGTAAAGGTAAATACAATATACATGGTAATCCAGTTGATATATTTCACTAAACATTTAGGTAATTCAAATGAATATTTGTACTAGGTGGGTTACTGGTTCTGCAGGGGAGGTCAGTGCATGGAGAAATATAAAATACATGTAGAACCTGAACATCTGTCTTCATAGACCGAATTATTCTGTCGTTTAGAAAGCCCTTTCTAGCATATATATTTATCTTTTACTTATCTGACTTTTATTTTTATTTTTATTTTTTTATGCTGCTTTTTCCAGATAAAAATAAAACTAAAAAGTCAGATAAGTAAAAGATAAATATAGAATGATAAAAAGAGCTTTCTAAACGACAGCATAATTCGGTCTACTGTCTTCACAGACCGGTGAACAAAAATAAATTTGGTCCTCTCACAGAGCAAACATTACTTGATGCACATACAAAAATGTAAGTGACCATCCAGCACAAATAAAATGCCAATTATTTATATTTCATATTCGTATCTTTAAGGTTTTAGGTCTTAACGAAAAGTTTCATAGTCGTAATATATGCATGCGCTGTTACCAGGCTGCACCAAAGATGTACATGTAGTGTTGATTTTACTCCTTTTTGCTGTCATACATGTACATGTACATGTATGTATATACAGAACAGAATTGTTATTGAAAAAAAAGAATTGTTACCAAAACAACACATAAAATACAAAACAAAAGAAACTGTAAATTGCAATTTAACTACATATACCTGTACATTGTACATGTACATGACATGAACCTTTTCTCATCAGTCAGGGCATACAAAGATGGACAAATACAATGTACTATTAATATTGACAAAAATTGTATTCCTAATATTGCTAAGGCTGGGGCATGTAATGAGAAAATGATATTTATCTTCAACTCCATTTTTACACAAGGGACAATTATTATTATTATATATACATGTATTCAATTTCACTATTGTGAAACACTGAGTTGGATGCAAAGAGAGTTTGATATTGCGAATATATAAGAATATAAAAAAATACATCTAAAAATATTTTCTATACAGCTTTAATTAGGAATGATCCTCCTAAACCTATTAAATTATAAAATGCATGTAATGAATTTTTTCAGGTGCAGTTGGAATTTAAAGGAAGTTGTAGACAGACAGATCTGAAAGGACCTGGGAAACTTGCCTGTCGAAGCATTGTGCAAAAACAGTACACAACAGCATTAAACCACCTGCTCAAGATAGATGACGCTAAAAAGGAGTTAGCTAGCACAGTTAGGAAGACAGTAGCACGAGAGGTCCAACATTTATGCCATTACAAAGACTCTGTATTCAGAGGATCCAATATTAAAAATTTCTCATGGAAATAAGCTCACAAGGAATTGCAACAGAACTGTCCAGTGACAATTGAACTTTTGAAAATTAGTTGTGGCAATAACAAAACAGAGACGTTGGAATTATGTTATTCAACAGAAACCAGTAGATGAATGCCATCCAATCCATCAATAGTGTTCTGATGTTCAGGGGACATGTGAGAACTAGGGTAAGTTACATTTATGACACATTATCACATGTACATTATCATGATTGGGTAAATGATATACATGTACCAGTCACATTTTGTAAATTTCTGATGAAATATAATGTCCTTAAAACTCTTAAGTCTGACAATTATGTCAATCGACAACAATCTCTCAATGTTTTAAGTTGAGTATCATGAATATTAAATGTTTGTGTTTGACGTTCAGTCGAATGACACCTTATTACCATACAGCTTGGTCCTATGACTACATTCACATGCGGAAGACCATTATATTTTAAAGTCTTGATATTACTTTTTCAGTTGTAATTTTGTTTGTTCATCAACTGATGTTTCATTGTCATTTTCTACAAACTGTAGCATTTATTCAATAAAAGACCACTTGTTTGTTTTACCCATACATTCTCGCAAGAAGATCATGATTCAAAGGTTAAAATAAAAATCACTTGTAAGTTGTACAACATGTACATGTATGAATCTGGAATGTTGTCAAACAAAATCAGCTATACAACAATGCACATTTAATACCACTGTTTTGCTTCTCCTTTGATTGGTCTATTATTCTGTTTTAATAGGAATACAGCACTTTCAACAGAGCAGGCTTCAGTATTTCCTATAAGTCAACACTCAGTACAATCGACAAAATATGTGAAAGTTTTTATATCCCTGTTAAAACTTGGGCAAAGGCAGTGTCAGTCCAGTATGAAAGCAGTGGCAATGTGAGAGCAAGTAACAACTGGTAAGTACATGTACAATGTATATGCATATGTACATTTGTATTTAAATTGGACGATTGATTTTTTTGTGTTTAATGCCACTTTCAACAATATTTCAGCTACATGTATATCATGGCGACCAGTTTTAGTGGTGGAGGAAGCCGGAGAGAACCACCGACCATGGACAAGCAACTGGTAAACTTTATCACGGCTCTCAGTACTGTCAGTACTTTGATTGTATACTGTATAGTCCACGCATGCAACGGTATGTAATCATTAACCCGAATAATCCAGTCGTTATATTCCACTCACTGTCGATCGCTTCATTAACTGGTAAACTTTATCACTTGCGGTTGCGAGTCGAGTGCACCTTTTTTGTAATCTACAAAGCAGGGCGCGAACCCACGCCGTATTGGTAATAGGCTTGTATGAGTTGTTAGATCCAGCGACCTAACTCATTGAGCCACCCGGGCCCTATTTAAAATGTGATTCAAGTTAACAATAAAATCATTGGTATTTGAATATTGTTACATGTAAAAAATGGTTTGAATAGATAACAAATGCTATTGCATACATGTGCATGTATTAACAGCCATAAATATTGTAAATATTTGCATAAAAGACTGATCTGTTGTTAGAATTAATATTACATATGCAAGTTTCAACAATTTTAATATTGCGAATCTGCTCCACTCATATAGTATAAAAAATATTTGAGGAGTGGTATTCCTTTTAAGACTCTTTTTTATAAGACCGCAAAACAAAATTGAGGTCGTATTATGTTTTGGCGCTTTCGACATCGTCTGTGCACATTTCGTTTTCGTTGTGTAACTTTATTTCTAGCTGAGAGATCATTATCAGATTTATAATGTGTCTTGACACAAAAGGAAGGTTGGTATTGAATTTGGAGTTTGTGGCCCCACCCGTTCCAGAATAAGGGCCAAAAGGGGCCAGTTTGTGTGTTTTCACATATTATATTCATAAATGGACATTCTTATATGCAAAAGTTTTAAATTAATAATATGTTACTATGTAGAAGACATCATTCACTTATTGTGTGTTATCTTTTCAGATGAACACAATTATGCACAACTTACAGAAACTGAAGATGTAATATGTGACATGACTCCTGATGACAGCTACACATTAAGCCCTCCATCAAAAGTACCACAAACACCAATTAACAGCACAGTTAATAACACTTGTCCAGGTATGTACATGTACAGTTACTTAACATTTGAATAAAACAACCATTCTCAAAATGTTAAGAGGGCATGTATATTTTAACCCCCCACCCTAAAAATGAAAAATCGATTTCATGACGTATATATTTTTTTCTTTTTATACCAATTACACCCCCCAAAAAGAATCGTAGGGGGTATGTAGGAATCGCCTTGTCCGTCTGTTTGTCCCGTTCGTCTGTCGTTTGTCCATCATTCTTGTAATCGCAACTCCTCCGATATGGTTTGTTGGATTTCAATGAAACTTAATCCAAAGGTAGTACACCATATGAAGATGTACATGAAAAACTGAAAAGTTATTATTTAGTGTCAAAATAAAGGAAGGTAGATATTTAGGTGGCAGATAGGAAATCAAGAGACCATTATGTATTGCATATATATACTACAAGTACATACAGGTATGTTGTCGAAGTAAGATTAAAATGAACATGCATTTTATTTTCCGACATGGATTCTCCATTTACAACCTCTCTAGAAGAAGCAGCAATTGCTGTCAAGACATCATTTGAGATTGTTATGGACAACTTAAATATGGTTCAGAAAACCCGCTACAAAACTCTGGAGACTGGGAACAAAATACACAACCTTACACATTCCATTGCTGTACAGCACCGTGTAACTGACAATACCAAAGATGCCACTCTTCCACAAGCAGACATCTTATCTGTACATAATGAAGCTTTTGTGCCAAACCATGAAGACTATGAAGCCTTGTATGCAGATTTTAAAGTTTTAATTCAACGTACATCAGTGGAACACATCCCAGCTTTGAAGGATTATCATGACCTTGTAGAATTCCACATCCCACATCCATATTCCAAAGAGTCGTCAAAAAAGAGTAATGTTGCAAGTATCAAATATAAATTTGTGGCACTTTTAATTGAGGGGACTTATGGGTTAATTTCATTCGTTGTGATCGAGGTTATTTTCATGTTGTGATCCATGATAGATGCCAACTTATCTTGATCTGTTATTTTGTGGAAATTTAGTCTTGATTAAGAATTTTCAACTTTTTTGTGAATGATGATTTGCATTATTTACTTTCTATGATCTGTGGTGGTGAGGACCTCCATCAGTGCCCTCTTTATTAGTTATGGATGCACAATTGCAAATTGTTAAGCTAGTATATGCTTTTCCAGGAAACTTCATACATGTATGTGTTTCATGTGAAAATAGTGATGTTTTTACATACAAATGTATACATGTATGCATATTTTCTGTCAACCATACGTATATGAAAAATGTAAGTTTATTTGTCGACCTTATACTTGAACTGAACATATTTTTGAGATTTAGACTAGTTGGTTAAGTCACATCACATCATGATTGCAAACATTTGCAAAGAGTAAACAATTTTGGTAAGCTCAATACATGTATATTGGATTTGTTGGGGTTGTCTTCCAGAATGTGTTTTTAAATGAAGTCTTATGTCCATGTATATATAAACCGTATATTATAATACTAGGTTACTGATGTATGTATTTATAACAAATTGTTATTTTCTACATTAGATTCCCTTGGGTATACTTGAAAAAGATGAAAATCTAACAGAGCAAATGGTAGAAATTGTTGAGCATCTGCAACAGTATGTTCCCAGAACTACACATAATAAAATGATTCCAATTTTACTTGGAGGTGATGCCCTTAGTGTTGAACGCGGTGAAGCAGCAAGACGTGCCAGGTCTAATTCGTTTTCACCCGAAGGCAGATTAGATGGTCTGGTGTGGAAAAGTGAAGATTGGCATGGACATGTAATATCATTACATGTACATATAATTACATTTATTTGGACCAGTTTGAATTCCAAAATTCATCATAATAAGTTTAACTATGGGTTTTTTTTCTGGGGGAAAAGCATTATTATACAATTTTAATTTTATTTGATGTTGAAAGAAGATACAAGAAAACAGGTTACAATAGTAACACTCAAAAGTTTGGAATATGAAATTAAATTGACACGTATCCGGGTTAAATCAGTTTTGCCCTGATTTTTTCTTTATATATATGGACCTCCATTCTTTTAATATATTGTATTATATCATAACTTTTGCAGTTTTGAAGTTGTATCTTCTTCTGTTATGATTCACATTGTCTTTAATTGTTGGTGTTAAAAAAAAGTTAAATGTTTTATTTTCATATATTAATGAAATAAATTAATGTGAAACAGCGGGACTAAAATACTGAAGCAACCATACCGGGCAAATCCAAAAAAGTTTAATCAACAAAAATATGATAATAACATTGAACTAATAGGAAAGATATCCAGAACAGAGAGAAAAGGAAAAGCACACAACAATTGAACTGAAGCATTTGCGTTGTGAACCCGAAAACAAATAAAAATGTACATATGTTGTTCTTTTTAACCAAAATATAAATATACTGGGTACTTTTTGATGCAAAAACTCATTTCTTTACAGGAAACATTCAACTTTTTGTATAAAGGAACTTCATTTGGTGAAAAGGGCACGTTATTCCAGCTAAGAAGCCTGTTTGACAGACGTGGTGTAAAATCAGAGGTATTGCTAGTTGTTAGTTTGTTACATATTTACTCCGTGTATGTGGGGGAGGTGCCCTTATTTAGGTATTTTTCAAAATAGGATAATTATCCACAGATTAAGGGGCAGGGTTGTGATTTTGAAAACAAACACAATTTCATCATGCCTTTCCCAAGTCGGAGACATTTACTTGTGATAGTATTTTTTAGTTGTCGTTCATGTAAGAATTGAATGCATTTTTTGTAGTTTTATTGGCGTGTAAAAGCGTGGACCGAAGCTAGTGCGCTTCATGCAAAAAATGTGCCTCGGTCCACGCTTTTACATGCCTATAAAACTACAGAAAAATGCGTTCAATTCTTATAATTACATTTAAATCACACAAAAATTTAATATAGTTGAAGTTTTCATTGTGAATTTTATTTGTATTAGATTATTTGCTGTTGGAAATTACTACGCCATTGATGGTTTACATCTGACGTCGTCATGGAGGCGCGTGCAAGTTCGGGTTTGAGTTTTATTGGGATGTGAAACATCTCTTTTATAATCATGTGACCACTGCATAACCAATAATATTGTAACATTTGAAGGTAAATTTTGTGTGGGAACACTTTTTTCCTGATTATAACTACTGTATAGCACTAGCAGTTTTGAGAGAAGACTTCTAAGGTGACAGAATGATCTTTTACTTTGAACATGACAATTTAAAACAAGGTGCAACCTACATCATAATTTTATATAATTTCTGGACCGTTCTCATGTTTTTTTTCAACTGATCCAGAAATTGTACAAAATTATGACGTAGGTTGTCCACCTTGTAAAATGTATTTTTAAACACACTTTTAAAATATATTTTTGTTTCTATCTGTTTCAGGTTAAGAATTCAGTCAATGATTGTCGTGATTTTTTTAGATTCGTCACGAAAGGATACATTATCTTAGAGGCTTTAAAACTATTGGGACAATCGTCATTGGATCAGTTTGAATCTATTAAAATTTCAACAGAAAAGGAAGAACAAAAGTCTTTCCTAGAAAAACTGTCATCAGACATTGTAAGTCAGTTCATTACTACTGAAGAATTCAAATTTGAGCAAACTGTTCCAGAGCAGACCATAACTATTCAACGTGTTCCATGCGGATATCCGGGCTGTCCAAAATCATTCGCTGTCGATGGCAGGTGTAGACAGAAATACCGTGACTCATGCATGTATAAACATTTTACTGTATTAAATGAAAACGAAACTAACAATATATCGCCACCGGAAGATGTCTCAGACAGTGCCTCAAACATTTCAAAGGATGATCATGACCTTAAGTGCAACTATGTGTGCAATGTTCTGAAGGAAAGGTTGATGGACTGGAACCGTGAGGACCCATCCAAGGAGAATGATGGAGACCGTATAATTCGTTTATGACGGTTTGACATGCTGAAGTTCTTTATGACACACCATACAAAATATTGTCCTCTTGGGTTTAAACTACAGTCCCAAATCATGGTTTTATTGACACCAAGACTAGCATTTGATTTTTAGCATAATCGCTCTGTAAATATTCATGGTGGAGAAGGTGGGAATATTCCAGGTGACTTGGCCCTGGAATTTATGAACATGCGTGCTAAAGATGCTCTAAATGCATTACATGGAAACCTAACCCCCGCATCCATTCAACGTGTTGGACGTAGTCTTCAGGGCTGTAACCATATTATTGATGCCTACACAAAAGGTTTGGACCAATTCTTTGGTAAGCCGTCGAACTGGAAGCCAACGATAAAAAAATGACATAGAGACATTTGTGAAAGGGTTGTGTTCAGAAGATTTGTTCAATAGGAAACCAGGAAGACACTTTCGCTCATTTCAGAATATTAACTTTGAAACACTAGACAAGTTGGACAGAAACAAACTTTCAAAATGGTTAACCATGCACCAAGAAGAGTGTGCTAAGCTGCAGAGAACACGTTCTTATGTTATATAGATGGAATGATTTAATAGCTGCATGTATATCTGCAATTTTGTATTGAAAATTTGAACAGAGAACACCCTTAATTAGTGTTAATTTATATATATATGCACATGTAGATATATTTAATTGGAAATAACATGTATTCGAAGGGGCATCAGATGCAGTGATATAATATACTCTTGGCCATACCTATGGAACATTTTTATTATCTATCCTGTGTCAGAAATGAGCGTGCCCCTGCCCACATGCCTCGAACTAGCAAAATATTCGATATATCCAATATATAATAAATCAACATAAATTGTGAAAAGAAAATTTTTTTTTCTGGTTTACTTGCTCTATATAAAATGTAAATATTTTACACATTTTGTTCAAGCAGTTATTAAAAAAAATCAAATGTATCTTGTATTACCAAATAAGAGGCCAAGATTGTAACTTCATTTTAAGTAAATTTATATCTTGGAATACCTCAATTTCGTAATTCATAGAATTTTTTATGGAAAAGGTCTTGGTGAAACAATTCAAGTGCTAATTGTGTAGACCAATACTTCATCAGTTTTGGGTTGCAGTGTTAAGTAAAGTTGTTTGATTTTAAATTATTTTCATCATGTTCATGCTTTTTCTGCTTTATTTTGATTTTTTAGATAGATGCATGTGCTTTTAAAAGTTGTTTTTCTTTTTTTTCATAAATGTTGCTGGTTTCAATGTGTCTCATTTTATCCATGCTTTTTGTTTATTCACATCAATGTATATAATATGCTTTAATTTATGCTTCTGATACTGCTGTGTTTTAAATTATGCTTCTGCTACTGCTGTGTTTTAAATTGCTTCATATCTTTGATTGGTTTTAAATTTCATTGAAATTTTAATATGACTGTTTTTTTTTGTTTTTTTTTACAAATATTGTGTGCATGTTTTTGTTTTATGTTGATATATGCATATTCTTATGTCGGATTTAAAAGTTCAATAGAGCCTGTGGCTGTGTTGTAATGTTTAATTTATTCCGACTTTAAATAAAGCTTATTGTATTGTATTGTTTAGTCAGGAAATTTAGGATTTTAGGAAAATTACACTTATAATGGATAAAATAAATCGGTTTTTTAATACATTTACAATGTAATTAAGCCCAGTGTATTTTCCGTAGATGTTTTGTTTTTATTATAACCAGATGTTGAAAAAATCAAATGTATGTCTTTCAATTGTTTTTTAGTACATTGTGTGCATTCTACATTTTGTCTTTGTTGAACTAAATAGCGATACATATAGTGCCAATATTTTACTCTTTGTTGAACTAAATAGTGATACATATAGTGCCAATATTTTACTGTTTGTTTTCACATGTTTTCACATGTGCATATTTCTTGGTTGTGTACTCTGGATTTTGATATCAAAGTAATAAAGTTTTGTATGTACATGTTAGTATATGTTTTATTTATTTCAAAAAAGTGAAGCCCATGACTGGCAAAAGCCAAAGATTAACAAAATGAAAATGAACAACAACTGAGGATATAACATTACAGTCCCTCTAAAAACCACTGTGTAATTAAAGACAGGCACTTTTGAAGGGTAACAATCATTCCTGCTCAACCTGTCATTACTAATATTCATCGTCTATAACTATGAATGCTTCAGTAGAATACGAAAGAAGTCAATTTCAAGTCCGATTACATGACCAAAAAAAATACAATGATTGACAGAAATGTCACACTACAATGTAACTCATAAACATTACATGTAAAAAGTGTCCCTTGGTATTCTGAAAATGGGGTTACACATAAAAGTGCCCTTCCGGCTGACATGAGAAGTATGAATCATGCGCTGGAGAGGGTCAGTGTTAGCTATTGCAATCACTTGGCATCCATCGTCTGTCCGTTCGTTAACTTTTCGCATTTTGGTAAACTAGCTCCTCTGTAACCACTGAAGTGAAGCAAAAATGAACCAAACTTTACAGGAATGATACATGGGAGGTCCTTTACAAAGATTGCTCATTTCGTTACAGTTGGAACAGGACATTTTTAGCATTGCAGAATATGGCAAACATATTTTAATCAACTCCTGAAACTACTGAAGCAAATTGAACTAAAATTTACAGAAAAGATGTATGAAAGGTCCTTTACAAAAATTGTTCATTTTGTTGCAATGTGCCAAAAAAATATGCCTGCCAGTGCAGAACATAGTTTAACACTGTATACTATGGGCAAAACATGTTTATGATCATCTTTCTATTTTGATTTTTCATGTCGCTGAATTAGATCTTGGGTAGCGACATGAAAAATCAAAACAGGAGCCAGTGTGGAGATCTAATTTTTATTAGTTTGGTTTGTGGTATTATATAATTAATAAAAAAGGTGCAATGATATATATTTCTTGACTTTTAGTGTGGATTTGTGTACACAATCAAAAGCTGTATGCAGGTACACTAGGTCTTTTTTGTAATTTTTTGGGGCATTGTTGGTATGTTTTAGGACCACGGTCTCATTGTCATTTACTACACATCCCTTTGTTCAATGAATGATCATGTGCATTTACAGTAAAACTGTTTTCTAGAAATGTTTTCATAATAACACATGGACTCCAAGAAGATTGAAATGTTTGGGGTCTGGCCCAAAAGCTAAAATTACAAAATATATGTTGGAATTTCTTTGTTTTTGGGTACATTTGTAGGCAGTGGAACAGCAAACAAACTATTTTCAAGCCTTAACATCTGTTCTGACTGCTCAAGTTTTATTTTCTTTGATGTGTCTCATGTACATTCAACACACAGCGAGTTGACAAAAATACTATAAGTTTGAGTAAGTACATACATTTAGTAATTAGTTTATTATACAATGTAGCATCAAAATGGGTCTACTGTATAAATGTATAAAGAAGCTTTACATTTAATTTGAAAAACTATGAACAAACAACAAGGAATTGATTAAATGAATCAGATATGTCTTTAGATATGTCTTTGAAAGGTCTATGTAACAATTTTTAATTGCTATGTTTTGAAATCTGTTGTACAAAATAACCAAAAAAAATACAAATCATGAACGGCAAACGTCCTTAAAAGACAAGTATATGCAGATGTGTAAAATTAAGACCTTTTCATCAAATTCTATCATAAAACCATAGATAAATGAGATGAAAAATTATATCAATAACATTACCATTTTAAAATAGAATTTAAACTTCGCCACTATATTTGTTTTAATCAAAAAGTAGCATTCAGTAAAATACCCCCAAAAAATGCAAGTTAAATGAAAATTTGTCCATTTGAAAATATGGTGCATTACATTAAAATAAAAAGAGATATGGAGTGAATTGCGATAAGACAACACCGAACAACAGATATATTGCCAAATTACTAAAAAAAGATTGCAATTTACACGTATGTAGATGTTTTAGCCTAATATGTACCAAAAAGGTGTACATGTATGTAATGTTAGATACAAGGCAAGGACTATTTCGTCAGATCTTGCTACACATCTTTTCTTAAGTAGTTGAAACTGTGCAATGTTTTTAAAATATTTTTTTCAAAATATAATTTACAAGTTCATCATCCTTTTGTTATTTGGACATGTTGGATAACGTTAACTGACAGTTTTATTCAATTTTTTTAAATATCACATTTGTTTACGGTATTTGAAGCAGGTTACTAATATTGTAAGTATGGATCAATGCTTTACAGATCTATAATAATGACATATTTGATTCAGTAATCAGTTAACTAATCAACAGACTTCCTCTATGAGAAGAATAATTTCTTTTGCAAGATCATGATTTTGAAGTCCAAGATCAATAATATCATCTTCACACATTAGGTAGTTACAATTTTGAATTATACTTTCAATCAATGAATTGTCATATGCATTTATGATGTCAGTACCTTCTTCAATTAAACAGTCATGAAAGTCAAGAAAATTTGCCCTTAATACCTCTACCTGGTAGTCATCAAGTGATCTTACCGAATCGTCACAAATATCTAACATAGCCATCCATGACACAATCTAAAGAAACACAACTGCCACATTTGCATGTTTCAAAACACAAACTGCAACAAAGGCATTCAACTATAACATGTTTTTCTGACAATTTGCTTTTGCTGTCCAGCTTGAAATGGTTATTCATAATGTCTCGCAAACAAGTTGAATACTTACAAAATTCTCTCATTTCATTTGATGATCGATCTTTTGCAATGTCACGACCTGTGTAGTAGATGATTGATGTACTATGACGTCCATCTCTGCCTGCACGACCACTCTCTTGAGCAAATTGCATGATAAGTTATATTTTTTCGATCTGGTAATTCATATACTACACTTGTTTCTTCCTCCATCATGTCCAACTTCTTCAACATCTGTGACTTCGTGTTTTTTGTTGCGGTGGCGGTTAAAGCTACATATGTTACATCATCTGTTAAGATTGAACGAAGCTCGGCTAATCTGCCATAATCTTGTCGGAATTCAGCACCCCTGTGAAAAAGAAAATATTTAAAATAATTGTTTTTTTGTACCTGAAAATACAGGTAAATTATATACATGTATTACTTGTTTTCTGAATTTAAATACAGGTGCTATCTGATCAATATACCTTACCTTATAGTGTATGTTTTCTGCTGAAGACTAAACATGAACAGTGAACTTTCTTTGTATTTGTCGTGGATTGTTCATTTAATTGTTACACATACATCTTAAACGATTTTGCGACATTACATTAACTGAAATCCTATATTGAAAGTTTTTGTAATCTATTCATTACTCATAACCATGTAGTTCTATCGTAAACTTCAACTTTATTTTCTACCGTTGTTTTTGGTTTTCGAGTTGAAAAAAATCATGTTTTGTTACAAAGATGATGTCACATACAAAGTTAAATGTCACCTTATCAATGCAAACTCTAAAATTGGGGATCATTCACTACCATTTGCAACTTGTTTGAAGTGGATATAACACTTTTTTTTTGCATTATAAATGCCAAAAGAATAAAATACTGAAGCTACAAATGTACCTGGAAAGGGAATACATGGAAAACAGGACAACTCGCCCCACTTTCTTGTCAACTCGTCCCACTTTCGAGACAAGTTGCCCCACTATCATTGGACAACTCGCCCCACTATAATAATACATGAGAAACAATGCAAGTAAATGAAGTAATGATTAATTAGATCTGTTTTGTTTAAGTTGCTTCAGTGTCACAGGTATGCAAGACCAACTTGTCCTTTATTATAAATTAATTAACAATGACGTAACATGTGAAATCAATTTTAGGCCCTTTAGGTTTATGTTATTTGTTCTCTATCAGCCCTTTTGGTCTTTAATATCTTTTGGGTTTTGGTCTTCCAAATGTTTTGATTTTATCTGAATTGATGAGACATACATGTCGAAATGGCCATATGCAGAACTCAATTTACTGCAATTTAGGTACTTTGATATTTCAATTAAACATACCATTCAGTTATGCAGTGAGCTTCATCAATTACAATGGCTTTCATGTTATCGTGGAAAAATCCTGATGTGAAACATCTCCTCCACATACCAGGGGCAAGTGCAGCCTCTGGTAAATACAGTTGTGAATGCCCCTTCTGCGATTTTGTCTGCAACGCCTTTATCCTTCTGACACTCACCAACCACTGTGGCATTAATTCCAATAATGTAAGTTTGGTTACTTGGTCCATCATTAAAGATTTGAGCGGCGATATCACAAGAAATGTCCCAAAATTGTCCAAATGATCGTATATTTCTGGCAAGTGTGCATAAATTTTAGTCTTTCCGTAGCCGGTTGGCAGAACAACAAATGTATCTTTTCCACTTACAATTGATTTGATAACTTGGATTTGTTTTTCTTTGAATTTAAACGAGTATTTTGTCTCGATAGAACTCAAGGCGGCGTCCAATTCCATGTTTGTAAACAATGTAATTACTCTATCGGAAATGCAATTGCGCACACTCAAGAAAAAGAAGCTCGCTGATTGGTCACGTAATTCAGAGAGCACTTGAAGGATTTTTAACACCAGGCGCGTTCAAGCCCTCGAGGAGCGACAGTGGATAGAGGGCGCTGAATTATTCGAGTTAAGCCCCACCCCTTCAATGCCCATATTTGGAAATCTCCATCGCCAAAAAGCTTGTTTGTTGACAAATTATACGAGAATGATACACGCACATGTTTACCATCAATATAATACTGATGTAGCAGAATTTCACAATAATTGTAAACGTACCCATCGTCAGTTGAAGACAAATGATGCTGTAAGGTAAATCTTAGTTTTAAATTAATAATGCCAATCTCCTGAAGCAGGGGTGTGGGGGGGGGGGGGCTGATGTACGTACCGAGCTTGAAGAAACCACATGGAGAATCAACATAAAAAAACTTAAGCCTCGTACTCTATCATGTTAATACCGACTTTTGCGTGATTTTTATTGTAAAGATCGAGATGTTTGATGATGCAGTATCTATTTTTGCCACAGGCACAAGTTAATCAGACCCCCCACCCCTTTGTTTTGCAAGTTGTTGAACACAATTTATTCTATAGAGAAATAATCAATATAATGACTATATTTTTTTTCAAGGTTGGATGAAAACCATTAAGAGTGTTTGAATCTTTATATACAAAATATATTCTGTTTATTTTTAGAATTTACATTTGTTTTCTTTACAAGTGATGGACATGTACAATCTCCATAACACCTTGGCTTGGAACGGCAAATTGTCAATTCTGAATACTTGTGCAGGACCAAATCCCAATGTATAATAATTGACAACCAAAAAGTATTTATGTATTATCAGAGAATGACATCCCTTTTTGGAGGGTTGTTTTCCTAAGAAAAACCTGTCAAGTGACTGGGGAAGACGACTTCAATTTCATAAACATTTAAATATCTGAAATTTGTTTTGGTCAACATTAATTTACACATAACAGATTTGATGAAATAAGCAATGGGCAAAAACTAATCTGACACAAGTTAATTATTCTCTAAATCCAGTTTGTCTTTTTACTAGCTAACAAAATTCATGGCCCATACAGTAAATACAAAAATGTACATAAAACCATAAAACCAAAAACTGAAATGAAACTATTATCTGCATTGTAATTTAAATCCAATGTTTAATTAAATGTGGGTGATCTGGTTGTGCTACAATATCACATTTTGATCAAAGACTTTTTATTGAGACATATTAGGACAGAGGCTTAATTCCTTGTAATATATTGTAGTTATACCAAAACATGTTAAGTAAATTTAACCTTTACATCATTAAAAATTGCACTGATAAAATTATATTTAAGCATTGATACCGGTATTGATTTTTTTTCTTAGAAGACATACCTGGTTATGTATGCATTATGCACTACTGTTAATTATATTTTATTTTAAATAAAACCCAATTGTAGCATGATTAATTTATCCTGCAATTGTGTGATTTTGAGTACTGATAGAGAGGTCAAATAAACTTCAGTGTTTAGTCCTTGTATGTTTTGACAATATATGTTGTAGGCATATATACAGCATATATCAGCATTTTCATTGGATTTAGTTCAGTAGCTGAGTATCATATTAACTGTCTCTGCACTGAGCTAAGTTCATGACTGTGTCTGTCACCTGTTGTCCATATGTTTTTTTTATACTTTTTCTCAGAAATTGTCAAATCAAATGGAAAAATTATATAGCAGATATGCTATGGTACTTGGATAGCTTGTAAAATATCTGATTGTTACAAAACTATATCAATTTTTTTCACATTAGTATGTTTCTTTTTGTAGCTTGACAGTCCAAATTTAGTATTTAATGAAATATTGCCAATTTCGCAAGGTTCCTCGAGGTTGCCTGGTTTGCTAGGTTGAGCATATTGCATTTTTTTTAATATATTTGTTTTTCTTTTGCTGTAGAATTGATACATATTTTTCATCTCTAATTGCTGGTGTCTAAAGCTAATTATAGTTTATTTTTCCCATGGAGATTGATGTGTACAGCATTTATGTTATTTTGTTTATATCTTTGCAGAATGGAAATAACAATTCTCTTGCTACTAATTAATGGGGAAAAAGTTGGTGTAAAGCTACATGTACCACTGTATTTCATTGCCCCTTTCTTCACGTTTGTTTAACGTGGCATAGACACATAAAGAAAACCAGATTAAATAGTACATAACATTGAACCATATATATGCAGATATACAGATACTAAAAATGTATCAGTAGACTCTGTGCCAACTTAGCGCATGGGCATCCTGAGCAGTTGTCCGTGGGGCACACGAGCATAGATATTCTATGCTAATCTTGCGTATGCTGTGTGCAGCATGTTTTTTAATGTTTAAACACTGATTTTTTTTAAAGTACTTATACAATTTAGCTATATATTTAATTTAATCGACATTTACATTTTTATTCCAGCAAGTGGTTGTATAGATAGCCGTCTCGGTGTGCTGCTTTGCCCGGGAAACCTATAATGCTGTTAAGATGGTCCTGAGTAGACTTTTGCCAGATTCACAAAACATATACAAAACAATGTAACACAAGATTATTTTTTATTTAATGAAACTGATTATTCAATAAATTTAAATATTCCATCAGCTTCATCTGATTCAAGTTTAAGATATGAAAATATAGAGGAATACAAAATAGATTAGAGGGTTGCGAGTGTTATTTCTTTTTTTCCATTTCATCTATAGGTAATTATAAAAAAGTAACACTTTATTTTGTAACAAAAAGATATCAAAGGAACAAAAGAAACAAATATATCATTACACCATGCACACTCGGATATTCTCTATGCTTACAAATATATAAATTTTTGGCATTTTTTATCAAAAGTATTTCAACTCAAAATATAATTTATAACAACTTGTTTTTAACAGAGTTGTCAAATATGAACATCTACTGATATACCCAATGCATGCAAATACATAATTGTGTTATATATCTCTGATACATGAATACGTAATACATGGATAATCAATATTTTGTATAAGTACATGAATCCCAGGACCAGGACAGGTACAAAATTGTATGAAACTGAAACTGATAGTGATAGAGAACATAGAAGTTGACATGGTCATGGATAATTACACCATTTTACAATTAATTTATAAACAATCACTTCGCAAAAATATGTTTTATATACATGTATATGAAATAACCAATCGATTAATTATCGAATCGATGACAAATGTAGTTTACTTTAATTAAATAATTCAAACAATTATATTGTTTTCATATTTGCCGCCGATAGAGTTAATAAATATTGTTACCTCCCTTTATCGGTCTGCCGGATCACTAGGGTGTTTTATTGTTTTCGAGATTGATTAAATGATTGAGTACGTCCACTTCGACGTGAAAGTTCTAGAATATACGTGTCAATAAATTCACAGTTCAAAACATATTCACAAAGAGCAGATAATAAAGATATATGATTTTGCTACGAGATCAATGAAAAACTTGACAGAAGACGACGATTTACAATTTCATACCATCGACCAACTGGAATCGTCAATTTTCCGCGTTTTATCTGGCCTTATTCTCTATTGTTGGCTGTATAGTAGCTCTCGTAGCACTTTTCTTATGCAAAAACAAATAATCTTTCAGAAAATATCCAGTTTTTGATTCATCTTTCACTTTAAATTCTAGAACTTTTCGAAATTAGTTAAGGCACTGATCATAGTCACGTGACCACCATTTTATCAACAGAAATCCATGTTGACTCGCACAAAGTTGAAACATTTTCACTTTCGAACATGTATAAATAACTAGTTGCAATATGCATCAACTATTGTTATGTTTTACTCATTAATTTGTATTACTTACATGACCCCCCCTTTTTTTTATTGCGTGCAATCTTAGAAACAGCGTAACACACCTGCGTTGTTAGTTTTGATGCCACGAGTTTATGGCGTTACTTTAATTTTCAATCCTTTTGGTACTTTGTTCACCGAAATGTAGTGGTAAATGTTTTTTATATGATGTTCGATTTTAATTAGATTTTGTTTGATGTTTCTTAGATCATTGAAATAAAAGTTGTAATCAATGAATATAGGTTAATACGGATTACATGGAAAAAGTTGTAAATTATGATACTATGAGTTTGTGATGAAAAGTAACTTCAAAAATTGTGTATTATTTATTTTTATATGATGGTCAATTTGAATAGATTTCAATTATATTTTGTTTGATATTTCATAGATCTTTGAAATAAAAGTTGTAATATATGAATAAAGGTTAATACGGATTATATTCGAAAGGTTTTCAGTGTGGTTCCATTTTGATATTTTTGTCGCCGGCAACTACCGTCAAAAATGCTTTATATAATTTATATATGAAGTTCAATTTGAATAGGATAGTTTTTTAAACGCCAGGTGGCGTTTTAGTCGTTCCTAGTTGCAATTTGCGGTAATTACACAGAATTGAAAACATTCACTTGGATACGATACAAATTTTAGTAAATGATCATAAATATTCCCAAATACTAATGGACTACGCGATTTTAGGGGGGGGGGTTCATGCCGGTTTTTATGATTAAAGAATGAACAAAGGGTTTTCAAAAAAAAAATAAAAAATATTACGCAAAGGTTTCTTAAGCTGAGAAATATTCAAAAGTATTGCATAAATATACATATGGATTACAATTTCTGAATTGTCTTAATGCAAAACATTATGTTTTATTGACATTATTTTAACTTTATCTGCAAGATAGCAAGGTGTGAATTACGGTGTCCACGATTATCTCTCCAATATGCAACATTGAAATATTTCTGACCTGTGTCCAGGTGGCAAGAAAATGAGGTGCAGTAGGGGGTATTCTATAGTGGATTCGCTGATGTCATTACTACAACAAGATGAAGGTGTGAATTTGCATGTTTACGCTCATCACTTCAATAAGCAAGCCCTAACCACCCTGTTTTACTTGTCATCTCACTTGTGGACAGAATATGTATGATAGAAAGAAAATGTTATATGTATGGCTTCCTAGCATTCCAATATACATAACTGTCATCTCTTCTTGGCAATATAAAGATGCAATGAATATGAAAGATTTAGAAAAAATAAAAATTCATTTGGTTTTGGCGTTCTGTCTGAAATAAGGTTCTGACAGCATGCACACTTCTTTGTGCTGCACAATTCAATTAACTGGTGAAGAAATTTTCGAAATTAAGCTGGTGAAAGAGACAACAGAGCAAACATTTGTTTGAGACAGTGTTATTAATTTATATACATTTTTGTGTGTACCCCCTCCCCAAATGAAATTAAAACTAAGTAAATGAAATTAATGTCAATTTTAATGACAATCAATATAAAAGTTACTCTTAAAATGAAATTATGAGAAAATGAAGATGTGAATGATTGTTTTCTTTCCATTTGATCTATTTTTTAAATTATTTCTATAAAACATCTATATATAGTGAAATTAAAAAAAGTCTTTGGGTACATATTCATTTTGAAGAATTAACATGTTTTAATACGTAACCAAAAAGTACAAAAGTATCCTTTAGTGTTGCAAGATATCATATATGAGTAAAATATAAAACCACTGTATATTTTATTGAACTGTTTTCTCAATGTTTTGCAAGACTTGTGGAATTTGTCTTTTTTGCATTTGAGTTACTAAGTATGTACATGTACATAACACCGTTATCCAGCAACTATATCCATCATTGAGGCCACATATTTCATCAGCATTTACTCCACATTTACATTTACAAGCAGTATCTGATCTGTTTTGTACTTTGTATTGACTGTTTTTGTAAATGTATTGGAAATTGATGTTTAAACACTGAGAGATTGGCGGGCAACATGCACATACGTTATACATATGAAGGCTGTTTTACCCTTTTACCATACCTATGTATGGGTATAGTTCCATTTAATAGGAGATACATAAAAGGAAACACGGATGTAGCATTGATCGATGTCTAGCAATGAATTCTGCTTAAACCGGTGCTATGGGCCTTCTTGTACTATGAGATATGAGACATTATTCATTGTTGAAGGCCTCGTGCTGACTTCAAGTTGAAGAACAATAAAAACGTTGTTCCATTGCTTTGACTTTGTTTGCCACATATTAATTGGGATCTTGTCTCATGTACATTTACTCCATATCCCATCATTTGTCATATATATTTATGCAAACTCTAAACTTGTACAACATGTACTGTATTCGTTAACTTATGTCTTGAATGTTGGCTACTAGTGTAAATTTATTACTCCATTGCTGATCATATACTGTGAATAGAGGCATCTCCAACAAATTGCTCATTATTGAAGGTCTCACAGTGACTTCCAGAAGAACACTTTTAATGTTAATTTTTGTAAAACCAGGGTTATTTATTGTCTCGTGTATTATTGCTCAATTTCCTACCATTTACTCCATTAATATGTGTTGCCCATCAAGTTTTATATTATCTAGCTTAATACATTGTATGTATGTCTCTCCATCCGACTGACCACCAAACTGTACATGTATTATTGAAAAGTTGGGGATTGTGTTTAAGAATACAATAATTTGTTGTTTGGGCTTCCCATCAAAACTATTTTTTGTGTACCAGAATAACGGATTTGATATATAAACTCCTTTTGTTTTCTTTTGTAAAAGGCTATCCATGCTTCATGTTACTAGTGTGTAATAACTGTTTGCACGAAATAGCTGAAATATTGCTAAAGTTAGCGCTAAGCACCAATCAATCGATGTTACTATTTACTAGTGCATTGGTATGGGCTTTTTGTGTTGTATTTCTTTTTATTTGGGTTTGTTTTTCATTGTGAGCCTTTCCTCTCATCCTATTTGTAAATTATGTCTTGATAAATTCAGGAGTAATATGCAAAGTATCTTTTATAATATATCCATGCATTTCATAATTTAATTGTTGCAAATAACAATAACATACAAGAACCAATTAGAATCAACTACATTCAACTTAGAATATAAATAAATTTCATATCATTAAAGTGTCACATACAGAACTTAAAAGAGAAATTTCAGACAATTTGGAGGAATAAACTGTTTAATGATAAGAGAAAAAAATATCGAACATAAAACTAAATTACGTACTTATAGGAATTTCAAAAATATATTCCATTTAGAACCTTATCTTTTATATCTAAGCAAAGAAGAGCGACATACACTTACAAAATTTAGAATAAGCTCACATGGACTTTAAGAAGAAGGAGGTCGCTATTTTGGTTTGAAATTTGAGAATAGAATTTGTAAATTATGTAATGAACAGGTTGAAGATGAAGAACATTTCATGATTTCATGTATGAAACTTGAACACATCAGAGATGATTATCTTAATTTTATAAGTGACAAATTCCCAAATTTCCAATTTTTAGGTAATGAACTAAATTATTTGAGAAAGATACACTTCTATTTTATTAGATGGAGGAGTTGCTTCCCTCTCTTCATTTGGTTTTTTTTTTGTGTTTTTTTTTTTTGTGTATGCAAATTATCGATTATGTTTGTTTTTGTCTCTTTGTACTTTAATTATTTAGCTGTACTTGAACTGGTGTAATTGTACCTTTTGTTGTTTCTTTATATTATATCTGTAAACAATCAACCCAATTATATATGTTTATTCATTGTTTGACTATTCTGCTCAGCAATGGGCAATGTGATTAGTTAATAAAAATACCCGAGTCTATCTGTATATATATGTATATATATATGCACTAAAAGTACAGTGAAAAGCCATACATTTTGATTTATGAGCCACTGTTTTAAAACTTTTTCTTACATATTTATATACAATAAAAAAAAATTACTAACAAAATTCTTTAAAATCACAAAAAGATTAAAAATAATTTAAACAAGCTTAAATTTTTTGCAGTCTTGGAAATCAGTTATTAAAGAACTTTACTTTAAAGCAGTGATGTGTGCAAGTCCCTGTTTAAACACACTTAGCTTCATAAAAATTATTCGTTTTCAAAATAATAACTCTTTGTGTTAGATTGTAGCGTCTAGTTATCTCAAAGTATGAAAGAATACTGATTAGGACGTTCGTGGCTAGCTGTTTGTTTTCAACTACAAAATAGAGATCGGTTTTTATGGGTCATTTAGCTTTCGGTGACGTCATGAAAAAGTTACCTATATATTTCAATTAGATTGTGTTTGATATTTCTTAGATCTTTGAAATAAAAGTTGTAATCTATGTATATAGGTCAATGCGTAGCATATTCCAAAAGTTGTAGCTCAGCTACCAGGAAGCTGTGGCGTTGCTTAGAGTTTGAAAACTGTATGGTATTTTTTTCACCGAGATGTAACATCAAAGAATTTGTAATATACGATGGTCAATTAAAATTAGCTTTTGTTTGATGATTCTTAGTTCTTTGAAATAATAGTTGTAATTCATGAATATAGGTCCATACGGATTACACTCGAAAACATAATACAGGATCACTCTAGAAAAATACTAAATAAACGTTTGAAAAAGTAGCCAGCGTATTAAACCTACGGGATGTCGGATCGGAAAGAAGTGTTGTAGCGATTCTGTGCAAACAAGCAAAAATAATTGACAAACGTCTAAAATGTAGCACAACAACATCAATAAACATGTTAAAATATTACAAAAAAATAACTATAAGTCTACGAAAAGACTATTATTATAATCAAATTGAAGGATATTTTGCTTGACCGACAAGCTTCATCAGCATCTGTAACGTGATTTGAAAAATTGTCAGTTGACCATCAGCTATCGTGACTTTAAAATCATCATCTTGAACTTTATGCTTTATATTATTTAAGCATTTATAAGTTATAAGTTATAAAGAATATGAAAACATTGAGAAAATGTAATGATGCAATTATTGCAACACACACAAGTGCTCCATAGAAAGACGACAGGAAAGAAGCATAAGATATTTTGCAATGCCAATTGCAAAACACCTAATGCTGTTTACGTCCTTGACTGTTACGTATGCGGGTCGCAATACGTAGGAGAAAGTGTCCAACCATTCAACAATAGAATGAATGGACTCAGAAATGACCTTATGAAAAAGACACCCTTGCCCATGAGTCAACTCTGTGTCGCCGGGGCACTCATTGGATGGCTTTGGTAGATCCAAAATTTATATCATTGACAACAATCCAATTTGGAAAGAGAATCAACGACAAAAAAGAGAGAGTTTTTTTATCCGCGAGTTACAAACATTACATCCGGAGGGCATCAACGAAAAGGCTAAAATCTTACGTTGTTCTTTATTTTTTAACTAGTGCCTGGTCCTTATCAAGTTGGTAAATTAAAGTTCAATATTATTAGTTTTATGTCACGTTAGCTAGTTGGTAAATTTCATATTTACATTTTCTCAATGTTTTCATATTCTTTATAAATTAGTTTACATATATACATAAATAATATAAAGTATAAAGTTCAACATAATTATTTTAGAGGCACGATAGCTGATGCTCACATGACATTTTTTTTTCCAAATTAGGTTACAGACGCTGATGAAGCTGGTCGGTCAAGCAAAATATTCGTCAATTTGAATATAATTATAGTTTTTTATAGTTTTTTGTAGACTTATAGTTATATTTTAACATCTTCTTTGATTTTGTGCTACATTTTAGACGTTTTTCAATTATTTTTGTTTGTTTGCACAGATTCGTTAACACTTGGTTCCGATCCGACATCCCGTAGGTTCATACGTTGGCTGCTTTTTCAGAAGTTTATATATATATATTAAAAAAAATGAGAATTATTTATTGTACCTGATGATCTGTGTAAACATTGAAAGCGCTTGTGCTATATAAAATGTGACTGTTTTAATTCTAATTTTTAACATATATATATATCTTGTCGTTTTAGTTCATTCATATTGGAGTCATTGAAGTATCTGTAACCAAATAACTGCTCTTCAGTACCTCGAAATGGGTAATGTATTCTTTGTCAAATTTATTCCATTTAGTTTTCACCCAATATGCTAACGCATGCATGTACATAATTATTCTATTTGGCATAAGCAAAGTTTAAGATACCAAAGATGCATGAAGGTCAGAAAACACAATGACAGAAAGGAAGAAGACAACAGGACAAACAATAATCTACAAAACACTACACAGAAAACTAAAGATAGAGCAATACGAATCCCAATGAACACCACGAGTGAACTTTTTTTTCTCACAATTAATATCTTTAATGAAATCTTTACATTTGTTAGTTGTAAAACATAAGTACGAGTACCTTATCCTGGCCTCGTTAATATTAGTAGCATGTCATAGAAATATAGTGTTAGTCGTGTTAGTACAATACAATTAAAAGTATCAATGAAAATTAATACGGATTTTGAGTCATTTCATGAATACATAAGTGTTTCTAATTTTAGTCTTGTTTGTTTACTTCCTTTTTACTTTCATTTTTGAAACACGTGTTGTGAGATTTGAAGTGAAATTTATAAAAAAAAAAATTGATCAATATTATATATGGATTATTAAATAAAACGGAGATACAAAATATATTATTTAAGACATTATTCTATCCAGAATATATTTGAGTTCTGAAAAAGAGATACTTGAAATCACTCTCAATATCTATTCAACAACTTAATAAACAACATGAACAAGGATATTCACCATTCAAGAACCATATGATCTTCATCCTCACATTGCTGACTGTGAGTAGATACATTTTTTTTTCAATTTATGTCTTACTTGGGAAATAAAAAGCGCAAAATAACAAAACAAAATATAGAGAAACACTGAAATATTAAATACAGAAAACAACGTACATTGTAACCAGACAAAATACATAGACATGTATAAGAGACAACATACGGTGTGTGACATTAACATTATTTGTACAATTTATGTTTATACTAACAAGATATAAGTATATAGTATGATTTACTGAATTTGATACTTGCTAACATACAACAGTGTACACTGCAAATATACACACCATGCAGTACACACTGCAAATATAAACAACAGTGTACACTGTACACATATTCATCATGTGCACATTACATTATTTACATGTGCATGAATGAAATATTTGATATGTGTTGCCTATAATACTTGTAAAATTGTTTTAATATCTTAATAATATGGTCATTTTTTTCAGAGAAAAGCATAAATTTAATTTCTCTGACAAGAATATTGATATATCACATATTTCTCTCCATTGATTTGAAACATAATAGCTTTTATATATGTAAGAATCTTATTATTGTGAGTAAATAATTTATATCGTCATATTCTTCTTTTATTTTGTATCCTGTAACTAAATCTGTTAAGGTTAGAATATGTTGACCTAATTTAAGTTTTGAAAACAAGTTTTTTCATTATCCTCCAAAATGTTTCCAATCTTTTGCATTCAAAGAAAAAGTGTACATAATTTTCTGTAATTTGACAGTTATTACACAATTTATTAGTGGTTATATGCCATTTAAATAATAATTCTTTTCTTGGTAAAATATAACGGATTAATTTCCATTTATAAACTTTAAATTTGTTTTCTTTCATGTTTTTAAACACAAATGTCAGACTTTTCTCAATCTCAGAATAAAATTTAATATTTATTTTTTTCAGCCAAATACTGAATCCCAAGGGAATTGAAATATTTTGGTTATTTAGTAGATTTTTGTATATATTTTTACTAGTTTGGTTAATTAAGTTTTGTGAGTTTAAATATATTGGGGTATTAAAAATGCTGACATTCACTTTTGTCATAATTGACTCTTCATTCTTTATTATTTGCTCCCATTCTGCTGGGATAGATTTTCTAACTATGGATGTTTCTGACATCCAGTTTTGTTTACATCTAAGATTTTGTAGAATCACCAATTCAAATATGTTCTCTTGATCATCTATAATGTCGTTAATGAATATGATTCCACTATTGATCCAATTTTCTATCATAAGTGATTTCCCTTTGTATTTAATGATCTTATTTCCCCATATTTTTTGTTTTCTGACTTGAAATTATTGTTTAGGTTCCTTTATAGTTTGTTTATTACATATGATCCATGTTTTAATTAACTCTGTATAAAATGGAGAAATATATCTTCTACCACACAAACCATTAAAATTATCATATTTGTTTAAAAAATGAGAAAAATCTGGTCCATTTTTTTCAAAATAACTCAGTGGTATAATTTTCCTCCTACTGATCATAGGAGTTGATGTTGTTAACCTTTTAAGCCAAGATATCTGAATAGAGTTTAAATATCGATCAATGTCAATCATTGTTAACCCTCCCTTCGAATAATCTTTACATAAATCAGTACGTTTTCTTTCTTTCTTTCCTCCCCATATCAAGTTATATATCATGGTTTTATGCAGGTGTGTTAAGGCTGTTTCTAAGATTGCACGCAATAAAAAAAGGGGGGGGTGGGAAAATGTATGTAATATAAATTAATGAGTAAAAAATAACAATAGTTGATGCATATTGCAACTATTTATTCATACATGCTCGAAAGTGAAAATATTTCAACTTTGTGCGAGTCAACGTGGATTTCTGTTGATAAAATGGTGGTCACGTGACTATAATCAGTGCCTTAACTAATTTCGAAAAGTTCTAGAATTTAGAGTGAAAGTTGAATTAAAAACTGGATATTTTCTGAAAGATTATTTGTTTTTGTTTAAGAAAAGTGCTACGAGAGCTACTATACAGCCAACAATAGAGAATAAGGCCAGATTAAAACGCGGAAAATTGACGATTCCAGTTGATCGATGGTGTAAAATTGTAAATCGTCGTCTTCTGTGAAGTTTTTTTATTGATCTCGTAGCAAAATCATATATCTTTATTATCTGCTCTTTGTGAATATGTTTTGAACTGTGAATTTATTGACACGTATATTCTAGAACTTTCAAGTAGAAGTGTACGTACTCAATCATTTAATCAATCTCGAAACCAATAAAACACCCAAGTGATCCAGCAGACCGATAAAGGGAGGTAACAATATTTATTAACTCTATCGACGGCAAATATAAAAACAATATATTTGTTTGCTTTATTTAATTAAGGTAAACTACATTTGTCATCGATTCGATAATTAATCGATTGGTTATTTCATATACATGTATATAAAAAAAAAATGTGGAGTACCGTATTTACTGGTGTATAATGCGCAGGATTTTACC
>MJUT01002874.1:102183-115600 GCA_002080005.1 Gigantidas platifrons
TTAACTTGACCATTAACGTAATTAGTTACACTTGAAGACTAAATAATGTAGTTTAGGTTAAAACATTTATTCTAATTGCAGAAATTAACAATAAGGGGGATGTTCTTTCCGAGTGCCTGTGATTTTTATTTTTTTTTTTACATTTTTTACATTTTATTAATAAAATCTTACCTCTTGGAAGCCGTTCCTCTTACGGTCACAACTGGAGAAGACATTTCTACGTTCTGATTTCTACAATATAAAGATAGATATTAGTATGCTATGAATATGGCTCAAGATGTCCGAAATTTTTGATTTTTTTTCTTATACGTAGGACCTTAACCAATCATAAAACAGTTTTTTTTTAAACATTGTGACGTAAATATATGTTAACCAATCGGAAAACAACTCCGGTCTATTTCATTATATATATATTTATATATTTTATCTAGAAGCTACCCCTTTACAACGGGGGCGCCAACCACCAGGGTAGAAGCAGTGGTGCGTCTCAATAGTTAATAAATACATATTATATACAATAAAATGATAATTATACATAAAAGAAAGTTTATATCTTAAAATGCACAAGACAACAACACACTACATAAAACATTAAAGAACAATGTTAGAATAAAACATGATTAAGATAAGTCATTTAATATTTCAGATCTAAGCTAAAAACATTCATTCAGAAACATTTTTTCATGAACATCATAAAATATTCCAAATTCATTGCTAAAAGCATAACCAATATCACCAATTAAAAACTGAAGTTTGGCACTAGACGACAGCTCCATAAATTTAAGACCAAATTTCTGATTTTCAACGAAACTATCAAAAACTTTAAAGAACTCGTGACGGATAGACGAAAAGGTAGGGCAATGTAACAGAACATGTTCTAGATCTTCATACGTGTCCGTTTTACATAAGGGGCAAGTCATTTCCCCAGCGAGATTCATTCTACTCAAATATTTTTGTAGAGGTATAGTTTTTGTTCTCGCAAGTAATTTTAATCTAGATGCTTTAAAATCGTTTAGGTTATCTAGATAAACTTATTTACCTTGCTTTATATAGAAGTACTGGTAGAGATCTAAGCTACTCTTATTAGTTACGTCCAAAAGGAGTCTATCTCTAGTAATAGAGCCATACTTACGACTGAAATTTTGGTTGGTGGGGTCAGAACCCATACATATAGATTGTATTTCGCTTACATAGTTCCAAAACGTATCATTTAGCATAATCATTAATCAACGACATCAAGCAAAAGTCGAACTGTTTTTATCGAATACATACCAACTAATTACACAAAAATATTCATATTGTATTCTGAAAAAAATATACTCACAGATCGGTAGCAATATCCTTTCAGTTTTGAAAACAATTACCCCCCCCCCCCTCAAATTTACCCGGTGCGGAATTGCACAAAACTTTCTGGGATTTTTCTGCATTTCCTGGCTAAGCGAGTTTGACAACGGACTGTGCGCGGGAGATGGGACTATGAAAACGTGAAGGAATGTGTTTCACGATATTCGGAAACTGGCGTTCTACTTTTGTATTTTTTCAAATATTTTACCCCAAAGTAATAAGCAAGTGAGTGATTGTTGTTTAACACCAACTTATCGATTTTTCAGCTATATCATGGCGAGAATAAGTTAATATTCAATGACCCTGACAAAAACTGAATAATTCCACCAATAACAACAAGACTATGTTTGTTTGTTTGTTTGTTTGTTTGTTTGTTTAATGGTGTTTAATGCCACTTTCAACAATATTTCAGTTATATCATGGAGGTCAGCTTTATTGGTGGAGGACCCAGAGAAAACCACCAACTTGTCGCAAGTCATTTACAAACTTTATCACAAAATGTTGTACACCTAGCCCTGATCGAGATTCGAACTCACAACATCGGTGGTGATAGGCAAAGGTAATTGTAAATTCAACTACCATATGATCACGACCAGGACGGCCCCGCAACAAAACTAACTATCGTCTCTCACCTGAAATCATTGTAAACAACCAACCACACCACTCATATGAATGTCCTGGTTTGGGACAGTCACACAAGTTTGGCGGAGTTGAACCAATTGATTCCAACCTTCCCCTCAAGTTGTTAATAATTTGATATCCAACTACATTACAGATATTAACAAACAACTAAAAAACCTGCACAGGTTCAATTCAACTAAAAAGTACAACACACTATCATAATAATGAGTGAGTGAGTGATTGTTGTTTAACGCCAATTCAGCTTTCATCCATATTGCGGCGAGAACATGTTAATTTTCAATGAGATGATGATGAGGTCCGCTTTGTTCTAGACAAACACGCTGAGTTGGATATTTATAGTGGTAGCACGCTGAAGCAGCAGTCCGCGGTGAGAAATGTCGCTCCACTCGGACACAGTATTCTGATTCCGAACCAACCAGTCTTTGCTCTTTCTCCTTGAAATTACGTGCTTAGAGGAGATGCAACAAACATAAATTTTATAGTCTTTGGTTTGACCCGACCAGGGCTCGAACTCATGATCTACCGCACTCGAGGCGAGCACGCCACCGATGCGGTTCCACAATAATGAAGAACACAATGTGCATGGACAGTAAAATAGTAACCGACTAATAGCTAAGAAGGTAGAATCTGTCGCGTAAAGAACATTCCAAATTCTTACTGATACACAAAAAACATGGATGAGAAATACATCTTTTGATCATATCTCCTGCTTGTAGAACATTGTACCTCTATTAATACAACATCTTTATGGCGATAATAAAATTCAATGAACGTTTTCAAGAACTTGTGAAAATGGTTTCCTTGAGGTAGAAATGTTCAGCCATCGCAATAATATGGTCATAAAAGCATGAAATATATTACAATTCCAAGCAAAACGAACCAACTGCAACATGAATGTATTTTTATCCTCTTTTGATCTTTTTATGGTTAATATACCAGAATGTAAGCAAGAGCAGCTCTGAATTATGAAATAATACACGCAGATATGAGATTTAAATCTGGGCTGTAGTTTTATTTGAATCGTTCAATAATCAACGACCTAGATGCAGGGCCGTCTTAACAGCATTATAGGCACCCTGGCAAAACAGTGCACTGGGGCCCCAACCTACACAATTATACTCGCAGGAATACAAATTTAAATATTTATTGTATTGGTACTACTAACATAATCAGTGTTTAAGCATTAAATAACATGCGTACACAACATATCATATATTAGAATGGGTCCCTATACTCGTGGGCCCCGGACAACTGCCCATCGTGCCCCCGTGTAAGACGGTACTGACTATAGATGTGATATTACATTGCTTCATTTATACCACGGTTTTCCGAGTTAAACAATTCATGCTTCGCGTTCGATTGTTTTAAGAGGCCCGGGTGGCTCAATGAGTTAGGTAGTTGTAGGGCCCGGGTGGCTCAATGAGTTAGGTAGTTGTAGGGCCCGGGTGGCTCAATGAGTTAGGTAGTTGGATTACCTGACAACTCATACAAGCATATCACCAATACGGCGTGGGTTCGTGACCGGCTTTTTAAATTACAAAAAGGGTGCACTCGACTCGCAGCCACAAGTAATAAAAGTTTACCAGTTGCTTGCCCATGGTCGGTGGTCCTATCTTCCACCACCACTAAACTGGTCGCCATGATATTGCTGACAGTGGTGTTAAACACAAAAAAATCAATCAAATCGATTGTTTAACGTTTAACTCAGAAAACTGGTGTAAATATTACTTGACACATTATTGGTAGTATCCTATAGAATTATTTATTTTATATCATGCTTTATAAGCTTCAATGTACTATTTCTTGTTTATGTCGAACTGGTCTTGGAGACGAATTTCATTAAATATGTTTGTGCAATTGTGATGAAGTGAAATTTTTAAGACAGACAATATCCTTAGGTATTATTTAGAATATTCTCATGTCAGCAAACTGCACTAGTCCTATAACATATGACTTCACATTCCATGTTCATATTTTACGTTTTCATTGGGATTTTTTCATTTTTTATTTTATGCGGAATGCGATGGCAGCAAATAAAAAACAAATAGAAAATATCGCCACCCGAGGTACTATGTCTCGCGGTGGCAGCAAATAAAAAACAAATAGAAAATATCGCCACCCGAGGTACTATGTTACAAAAAAAATACAAAAGAGATTTTACAAAGAAGAGGGGAAAAAAGAACTAGTGAAAGTAACACCTGCAACAATCAATTAAACCTATGACTATTATGTATGAACATTTGAACTGCTGTAAAAATATCAACATTTTGTGCTTCAGTTAAGTTTTCGGTTCCATGTAAAATTATATCTATATCTATAGCTTCGTAAATTTGAAGTATTAAAAATAGAGTATTTCTGATATGTTCATTAATTGGACATTCAAGAAAAAGTTAAATACACTTTTGCACTCAAAACCACAAGCACAACCAGAATCGTCATTTAAATTAAATCTAAATAGTTAAGAATACTAATATAATAATAACGTAATTTAGTGTGAATAATGTTCCATTTTCGTACACGGGTAGAATACCAAACTGGAACTAAGGTTTTGCTAACTAGTTGTCTTTTAAAACTAATATAACTGGGGGCATTTCTATTCTCTAAATCTAAATAGTTCCAGGCACAAAGTGTAGATGGGAAGAATCTAGAATTTGTCAGAGTTAATCTATAGCTAGGAATGGTAAAATGTTCACTGTTTCTTATAGGATAATTAGTAGTTTCCTAAATTCTAGGGGGTAAGATGTCTGTTAGATAAGAGAATGCAGAGTTATTGACTATATTATATATCAAACAAATACATCTCCTATTTCCTCTATCTACTAGTATAAGTTTTTCCCACCCAGTTTCTATATATAAAGAATCTCTACTAGCGTAAGCTGATAGACTGGTAACAGTCCTGGCAGCTTTAAATTGCAGTTTTTCGAGTTTATCGGTCAATTCTACACCACAGCCATTCCACACTTCGCATACATATTCCATGACAGGTCTAATAAGTGTGAGATATTTTTTTATACTTTCGAAATTACTGAACCAAATTAAACCAAACTTGGCTTGGATGGTCCTTAGGTTATCCCTTTTCAAACTTGTTTCCAGCAGCCATGCCCTTCATTCAAGATGGCAGTCATTACTAATAAAATAAATTTCTTTTATTGCCTATTGGTGCTATAATAAATATAGAAATGAGCTATGGCTAAGAGTAGTTTAACATATATTGCTTTCTGTGAATTTTTTTCTTTTATCTGATTTATCCCAATTATGCAAATTAGGCATATTTTTATAAAAAAAAAAAGGAAAAAGAAAGAAGAGAAATATACATTTAAATCTTCTTCTCAGAAACCCCTGGAATAAATTAGACCACACTTATCTGGGATTGAAAAGATTAAGAAAGATATGATCAGACTAGTCAATATTGACTCAGGTGACCAGTGAAATAGGCTCATGAATTATTCATCAGTACTAAGGTTATTGACCATGCTTATGGTTGTATTTTAGTACATCTCACCTATTAGACAGTAGTGGTCATTATCGTTTGGTAGTTGGATTTACAACTACCTGTGCAATCAGTTCCTATCACTACTGAAGTTGTGAGTTCGAATCCCGCGTATTGCGAGGTGTACTCGATACAACATTATGTGATAAAGTTTGTCAGTGACTTGCGGCAGGCCAGTTGTTTTTTCTGAATGCCACGATATAACTGAAATTTTGTTGAAAGTTGCGTTATACACCATAAACCAAACCCCTATTAGACAGATAAAAATGTTTAAAAAAATAATCTGATTGGAACAAAAATGATTGGTACATTTATAAAAATGGAATTTAATGTCTGCGTTTATAAAGAATATGATGCATTTTCCATTTATACATGATTATATTTGTAGGTAAGGAAATGGTTAAAGAAGTTTGTAGATAAGAGAAATAAGATAAAGGCCTCTCTCAAACCACCAGGACAGACTGATGACAGAAGAGTAGAATTACAGAGATTTATAAATCAATACAGAGAACTAAAACCAGTATGTATGATGTTTAAATGGAGTAATTTACTCAGATATAACACTGATGCGCTTTACAGGCGTTCATCACTATTGGTAAGCAAACACCAGACTGAGGCTCAAACGCATCATCTACTTAAGTGTGGTAGATCGTGGGTTCAAGAACAGATTGCATCTAAAGCACACATCATTAAGGGGTAAGAGTAAAGCATGGTTGGCTCGGAATCAATATAATGTGTATAAGTGGAGTGACATGTCTACACATGGAATGGTCTAATAACAAAGTGGACTTCATCATCCTTATTGAAATGTAACTTGTTATCACGTGATATATCTGAGGAAATTGATCATATGGAGTTAAATCATTCATTCACTGTAATCAGGAGATTTAAGTGGCAAGACTTCAACAACCAGGTAAAAATATTTTTAAACACCCGTTAGCAAAGCAGGTGGCACTTCAGTGGCAAGAATTCAAGAAGGTAAAACTATTTGTAAACACCTGTTAGCGAAGCAGGTGACACTTCCGTGGCAAGACTTCAAGAACCAGGTAAACATATTTTTAAACACCCATTAGCAAAGCAGGTGGCACTTCAGTGGCAAGACTTCAAGAACCAAGTAAAATATTTTTAAGCACCCGTTAGCGAAGCAGGTGGCACTTCTGTGGCAAGACTTCAAGAAGGTAAAAATAGTTTTAAACACCCGTTAGCGAAGCAGGTGGCACTTCAGTGGCAAGACTTCAAGAACCAGGTAAACATATTTTTAAGCACCCATTAGTGAAGCAGGTGGCATATTCAGGAGTTCTATTTGTTTGTTTTGTCGGCAACTTCCAATTCTTTATTCAACTGAAACCAGTGATTGGAATTCAAAGGAATAGGTATTAACCAGCACTTAAGTTAGAACATATCCAAGGTTCAATCAGAAGTTGTAAATCGAAGAAGGACAGACAATACAATGCCCAAAAGAAAAAAGACAAAAGGACAAGCAATGATCTACAAAACACTACATAGACAACTAAAGTTTGAGCAACATGAGGCCCACCAAAAAAATTTAATTAAACTGGATAGAACTTTGGTGTTTCAGAAGGTTAAGCAGTTCCTGCTCCACTAGTGGCACCTCTTGTTAAACAAACCTGTTCATAATCTGTTTTGATTTGAAATAGATGTATATGCCTTTGTTTCTCTTAATATTAAGAGCTTTTATGATGTATTTTCTCTTGTAGTATTAAGTGACACTATGACGATGGCAGCTGATCGTCGTCTGCAGTCTGAAATCTCCCTGTCAGAAAAATTGGACAATCGTCTGCCGTCATTACAGAGACAACCAGAGGGCGCTAGTGGTACTGACTACACATATGCAAGTACAGGTGTATCTAGTACAGAGATGGGATATGACGAAAATGTGTCGTCTAAGTTACAGGTAAAATCATCCATCTTTTTGTGTGGTTCGTTAGCTTGCCTTGTCATGTATTATTTAAATCTTACGCAAGGGTGTCTCAGATTTTACCATCTTGTGCCTTTCACAGTGTTTTACTCTTTTTCTCACCCCTATCTACTGTGTCAATGTTTGTTTACTTTTAAATAAAACATTTACCTCCCTTTGACCAAATTCTAAGAAAAGTAGTTACGGAAAATGTGACATGTGGGTAAAATAAATTTTTATAGGTATTTATCGCTGTTGTAGTAGTATTTAAAGATATGGAAAATGTCATCTTTGTAAAGAATCGAGTATTCAAGAATATCTCCAACACTTGTTTTTTAAATGCAGTATAACAAATTGCTTCATATCAAACATCACCATTTTAGTCAACACTTTAGAAATGGGAACTGATCTTAGTAGTCTATTTGGAAGGCTAGAAATAAAGTTAAATATGACAAAATTCATATCAACCAAACTTGACTTTATGATATATGGAAACAGACTTTAAGATCTGAACTAAATATTTTGATAACAGCCAATTGTAATGATACAATAGATAAAACCAAAATCTTGACAATTCTATCCTTGATTAGTAATTAGTTATAATATATCAGTACAATGAATGTATGTAAATGGTATATGTTGAAACTATCATAAAATGCCTCTATAGATTGACCTATATGTTGTTGTTTTTTTTTAAATTGATAAATTTAGTTGTATTTTTGAAATGAGAACATATTGGTTTTACAATTGATGTATTTAGTTGTGTTTTTGAAATGGGTATATGTAGACTCTAATTAATCTCTTATCAACCCTGGATAAGAGATATATTGTAAAACAGGGAACCTTAGATTATTTTTGGTTATCTGGGCATCTAAGGTGTTTTGTTAACAGGTCAGTCAAACAATAAAGTATTATGTTATTAAAAAAATAGAAAATAAATAAAGATATGGTCTATATATTTTATAAGGAAATACATTTAAAATACTGCCAAAACACGGACGATAAATTGATAAATCAATGATTTACTTTAGCAATGGAAAACAATATTGCAGAAAAACGTTCGTGTAGTTTGTCTTACCCAGGAGCCTGGGTAAGATGGAAAATCTTGTTTACCTAAATTAACAGACTACTTTATCCAAGGGATGAGAACTAGTTATCCTGGCTTGGAACAGCCACAAAAATTCAATTTATTTGTTGAATACTTTTTGTCAAACCCTTTAGGATTTAGAGCTGCACACTAAATGTAGGTGTCAAATTTTGAATTGTTGTCATGGTGATTTATAGATTGAATACTGAAGTCAGATAAGTCAATCAATTTGTATGATTATTAAGAGTAAGCAACCTCTCTTTCAGATAGTAATAAATCGTCTACACATGGAGGGTGTACAGATGTTGAGTATATCAGAGTTACAGTTCCTGAATCGTCATATGTCACCGACACAGATTGATAAAGAGGTGGATGTCGAGTCATTGAAAACGTCAATGGTAAGTGAGAAAGAAAGTATGTTATCAGCAATACAGTCCTTGAAAGACCTTCTAGCACAAACTCATCATCTTAGAGGATTAGAAAAGGAAGATTTCAAAGAGCTTTCTTACAAAAAATTACAAATATTAAAAAGTATTCCATTCCACTTGAACCGCATCTGTGGGAATGGTTAACGTGCTTGCCACGATCTGGTCAAACCAAAGACTGTGAAATTGGTATTTGTTGCTTCTCTGCTAAGCACTTATCATCAAGGAGAAAGAGCAAAAACTGGTGGTCTCATAATCAGAATAATGTGTCCAAGTGTGGCAACATGTTTATCCCCGAACAGTTGTTTCAGTGAGCTAAGCACTATAAAAATTCAACTAAGCGTGTTGGTCTAGTACAAAGCCAACTTCATCATCAACATTCATTGCAAATTAACTTGTTCTCGCCATGATATAGCTGAAAAAATTGCTGAGTTGGCATTAAGCAACAATCACTGAAGCACTCACTCCATTCCACTTGAAGACCCCTAACATTCAGAAAGTTACTGTCTTGATTATATGTAGATAAAGTTTTGGTCAGCAACTGAATACGGCCAATATCATTATTTATGAAATATTGTCAATAAACCATTCTTCTTTAAGGAATTAAACTTGATCACACTTTGCCTCAGGTGGGATAATCTCATCCAAGGGTAGTATATGTTTATAATGTGACACATATTTCTCAAAATATAGCTTATGAAACAATGTTTAAAATGTGATAGTCAAAAATTCTACCAATATCATCAAAACTAACAATATTATAACTTACTGAACACCACCGAAAAACACTATGGCATATGCAGGGCTGACATTTGAAGCCGGTTGCCGCCGAAATTAGACGTCTACACTTTACTCTGCCGCCGGCTACTTTTTATGTATCAAGGATAAAAAAATGTGTAATATATTCCCAAAGCCGTTATCGTGACAACGACCATGGTTTTTTTTCATTGCCAATTACTTATTATCGTCACCTCTCTATTGTAAACAATGCAAGCCAAACAGACAGAAGAGTCGCCGTTTTTCATTGGCCAACGAAAGTCTGGTACCCGTGTATGGCTTGAACAAATTTTATACACCGACCAAAATGTCGAAACAAAAATTGAGTTTCCCCGATCAGAGTTCCATTACCAAATGTTATCTGTTCAATTATCAGATGATATAAATTAAAGTCACAGATTATTAATCTGTAAAGCAGAAAAGTCAAAATTTGAAATATTTCACGTTATCAACAGGCATTTGGAATGATGCAATGATTATCAACTTTACATTTTGAAAGGAAGGATGCTAAAACAAAAAAATAAAAATATGAAGAATAAGAAATTTAGGAAGTTAAAATATGTGCCATGAAACCCCCAGAATGCAGGATTTTGCACCATTTACCCTACATCTTCTGGAGGCCGCCTAGGCCCCCAGACCCCGGTCTAAATTTTTTCGCCTCGCATCGCTCGACATTCTCCACCTACTTTTTCAAAATAGCCTTCTACTTTTGAAAGTGTTGAAAGCCCTGCATATGGTGATGGGGTTAAACTGGGATCACAATTCTCACCCCCCCCACCCCTTTTGATAACTGGATCTCCAAAGGCAATATATAAAAAAATGCTTAAAAACGTGCATTTATTGGATTTGTATATTAAAGCAATAATGTTCTTCTTCTTCTATAACTATATACATGTATTTAATTTTAGCCAAAATAACTAAACATTTTGGTACAAATCAGTTATTTCCTCTGTTGAAGTATATGATAAACATAAGTATATGATAAACATTTCATAGCATGTCATTTTTCATATCATACCCTTTATCAAACCTCGTTCATATATCATCCCTTGAGCCTATCGGCTCTCGGGCTGATATCATGACCTTGGTCTGATAAAGGGTATGATATGAAAAATGCCATGTAATAATCTATATATATATCATCTAGGTATGGCTGATTACCAAACTTAGCATGTAACAGACATTTATATCATCTTGGTATGGCTGACTACCAAACTTAGCATGTAATAAACATTTATATCATCTTGGTATGGCTGATTACCAAACTTAGCATGTAACACACATTTATATCATATTGGTATGGCTGATTACCAAACTTAGCATGTAACAAACATTTATATCATCTTGGTATGGTTGATTACCGAACTTAGCATGTAATAAACATTTATATCATCTGGATATGGCTGATTACCAAACTTAGCATGTAATAAACATTGATATCTTTGGGTTATAATTGCATGATTCTTTTTACTGACATTGTATTGTGTGTCTTTATTTCCTATTTCCATAGCATTCTCATCATAAATAATTATGCTGTAATTTCTTATGTACTTNCATCTTTTTGTCTTCATTTTAACATTACATTTTTTATTACTTGAACAATATGACAAATAAATTTCATAATTTTCATATTTAGATAATTATTTCTGTCTTAAGTTATTTTTGTTGTGAATCCACCATTATATTGAAATGACATCTTTTGTAGTTATGCAAATGCTGAGATAGCAGATTGCTATGGAACAAACAGATCATGTAGTGGACAGCATACCACAACATACCCTCACAATCATTTGACAAAGTTGTCACATATAAGGTAAGAAATCACTTGAAAGGTTATTTTCAAAGGTTATATATTTATATTATGACAAAGCTGTCACATATGAGGTAAGACATCACTTGACAGGCATATTTGATGTGAGATTCATGCATTCACATAACATGATCTCTTTCTTTGTGTGTCACAATGCTAAAAGCATTGTTCCACAATGTGGAAGTGTTACAAAATCAAACTATTTCCTGTGAGTCTTACAAAAACGTGGAAATTGTGATCACTATAAACTACTGTATAAATACTTTCAAGTTGCGTGTATCTAAGATTTAAAACAATACATATAATTTTGAATGTCATATTTATATTTGATTAAACCACATAGTGTGGAAGTAAAATATTGTTGTGAACACAGTGTAGAAGTAAACTATTTTTGTGAACACATAGCATAGAAGTAAAATATTTCTGTGAACACATAGTGCGGAAGTAAAATATTTTTGTGAACAAATAGTGTGGAAGTAAAATATGTTTGTGAACACAGTGTAGAAGTAAAATATTTTTGTGAACACATAGCATAGAAGAAAAATATTTTTGTGAACACAGTGTGGAAGTAAAATATTTTTGTGAACACATAGTGTGGAAGTAATATACTTTTGTGAATGCATAGTGTGGAAGTAAAATAATGTTGTGTACACAGTGTAGAAGTAAAATATTTTTGTGAACGCATAGCTTAGAAGTAAAATATGTTTGTGAACACATAGCATAGAAGTAAAGTATTCTTGTGAACACATTGTGCTGAAGTAAAATATTTTTGTGAATGGCAGTCATTGTTATGTTCAGCATAAATGTCAGATTGTGTGAAAATAATGTGACAAAATTGTATTGTTTCAGTTTGTATTTTCTTTCCTCAATTTAAGTTTACATGCCATTTTAATTTCAGAGAGGATGAGGAGGGAAATGTATATCATCTATTATGCAAGTAGAAACTAGAGAAATTCACTCCTAAAGCTGAGTTGGCAGATTACAAAAAAAAAAAAGAAGAAATATTGACAAAGTTATTGATTGCAGATTGGAAAAAAGTATTAAGCATTTTCTTATTGTTTTTGTTAATTTATTCAGAATTTAAATTAGTGCAATATATATAATTTGTTAATTTAGAAAAAAAAACTTTAAATAAATTTGAATGAGTTTTAGTCTTTATTGCATAATAAAGCCAGTGAAACATGAGAAATGTTGAAGAGATCAAAAGGGTAATCAGAAGCTGTAAATCAGTGACGGACAGACAATACAATAACTAAAAGTGTGAAGATATCAAAAGGGTAATCAGAAGTTGTAAATCAGTGATGGACAGACAATACAATGACCAAAAGTGTGAAGATATCAAAAGGGTAATCAGAAGCTGTAAATCAGTGACAGACAGACAATACAATGACCAAAAGTGTGAAGAGATCAAAAGGGTAATCAGAAGCTGTAAATCAGTGACAGACTGACAATACAATGACCAAAAGTGTGAAGAGATCAAAAGTGTAATCAGAAGCTGTAAATCAGTGACTGACAGACAATACAATGACCAAAAGTGTGAAGAGATCAAATGTGTAATCAGAAGCTGTAAATCAGTGACGAACAGACAATACAATGACCAAAAGTGTGAAGACATCAAAAGGGTAATCAGAAGCTGTAAATCAGTGACGAACAGACAATACAATGACTAAAAGTGTGAAGAGATCAAAAGGGTAATCAGAAGCTGTAAATCAGTGACAGACAGACAATACAATGACCAAAAGTGTGAAGAGATCAAAAGTGTAATCAGAAGCTGTAAATCAGTGACAGACAGACAATACAATGACTAAAAGTGTGAAGATATCAAAAGTGTAATCAGAAGCTGTAAATCAGTGACAGACAGACAATACAATGACCAAAAGTGTGAAGAGATCAAAAGGGTAATCAGAAGCTGTAAATCAGTGAC
>MJUT01002874.1:127861-138766 GCA_002080005.1 Gigantidas platifrons
CATTGCCACCTGATGTCATAAAAATTACATGGCATTCATTGCCACCTGATGTCATACAAATTACATGGCATTCATTGCCACCTGATGTCATAAAAATTACATGGCATTCATTGCCACCTGATGTCATACAAATTACATGGCATTCATTGCCACCTGATGTCATAAAAATTACATGGCATTCATTGCCACCTGATGACATAAAATTGCATGGTATTCAATGCCACCTGACATAATAAAATTGCATGGCATTCAATGCCACATGATGACATAAAATTGCATGGCATTCAATGCCACCTGATGTCATAAAATTGCATGGCATTCAATGCCACCTGATGACATAAAATTGCATGGCATTCAATGCCACCTGACATAATAAAATTGCATGGCATTCAATGCCACATGATGACAAAAAAATTACATGGCATTCAATGCCACCTGATGACATAAAAATTACATGGCATTCAATGCCCCCTGATGACAAAGAAATTACATGGCATTCAATGCCACCTGATGGCAAAGAAATTACATGGCATTCAATGCCACCTGATGTGAACGAAATTGCATGGCATTCAATGCCACCTGATGACAAAGAAATTACATGGCATTCAATGCCACCTGATGGCAAAGAAATTACATGGCATTCAATGCCACCTGATGGCAACAAAATTACATGGCATTCAATGCCACCTGATGACAAAGAAATTACATGGCATTCAATGCCACCTGATGGCAAAGAAATTACATGGCATTCAATGCCACCTGATGCCATAAAAATTACATGGCATTCAATGCCACCTGATGACAAAGAAATTACATGACATTCACTGCCACCTGATGACAAAGAAATTACATGGCATTCAATGCCACCTGATGACAAAGAAATTACATGGCATTCAATGCCACCTGATGGCAAAGAAATTACATGGCATTCAATGCCACCTGATGCCATAAACATTACATGGCATTCAATGCCACCTGATGACAAAGAAATTACATGGAATTCAATGCCTCCTGATGCCATCAAAATGACATGGCATTCAATGCCACCTGATGACAAAGAAATTACATGGCATTCAATGCCACCTGGTGACAAAGAAATTACATGTCATTCAATGCCACCTGATGACAAAGCAATTACATGGCATTCAATGCCACCTGATGACAAAGAAATTACATGGCATTCAATGCCACCTGATGGCAAAGAAATTACATGGCATTCAATGCCACCTGATGACAAAGAAATTACATGGCATTCAATGCCACCTGATGACAAAGAAATTACATGGCATTCATTGCCACCTGATGACAATGAAATTACATGGCCTACAAAAGCAAATTATTCATATCAAATGTACATAAAACATAATGGAGTCTAAAATATACCAGTTTATGTGTATTGTACTTCAATACTATACAATTATTGCACTTCATTGAGTGCGATATGATGTGTTATGGAGCACTGAAAAACAATATTGACAAAAGCCGAAGACCGCAGTCAATATTGCTTTTCAAAACTCCATAACACATCATACTGCACAAAATAAAGAGCTGTAATTGTTTTATTACATTTAACATACCAAGTTGTTTTGTACCTGGATAGATTTTTAGGGATTGTTTGTTGTTTTATTTGTTCAAATTCAAAAGTACCTGAGCTGATCCATTTAATATCATAGAACAGTTGTACTAATTCTGTGTGCACAAATTCATATTTGCATTCTGTTGCATTTGTAAAACATCTATGCCACTTTCTGTTTGTGTTTGTGTGATGTCATTGCAACGGACGTAGAAAACGATTGGCTGGTAAATTTTAAAATTTTGCCGGAATTACGCACACCGCTAAAATAGATCAGATACCGTTCAATATCAAAACCTGCTGTGCAATATGACAATTTATAAAAAAAAAACAAATTCTATAGTTTTATAATACTGTATAAAACTATAAATGTAATACATCTTTAAATATACAATATAATTATGGTGTAATCAATACACATTATTATTAACATTAATTAAATAAATTGATACAGGTAATTGTAGGTAGGAATTCTTAGTAATAACTAGAGGCTCACCTGATTATTCATATGAAGTTTGTGTTCAATGTTCAATGAAGTCTAGATTTTAAGATAAATTATTACATTCATTTTTACATCGGATCTGATGTTCAATTGTAACCCAGTAAAGTAGGATTTCAGTAAAAAAAAAATGGGTGTTGTTCTGTAAAAGATTGAAGAAACTGTCAACATACTTCCGAAAGCATGTAACACAATCCTTTCAACAACAACAAAAAAACACATCAAAATTGGATGAAAAATAAAAATTCTATACACCTTTCAAATACAAATGTATGCAAAATACAAAATATTTTTTATCACCCATCAATAACTCATAAAGATTTACACTTTGCTGCAAAAAACTGCTTTAACATTGGTTTGTTTGTTTTTTTGTTTGCTTGTTGGTGTTTAACTTCACTATCAACAACATTTCAGTTATATCCTGGCAGTCAGTTTTATTGGTGGAGGAAACCAGAAGATCTGGAGAAAACCACCGACCTGTCGTAAGTCACTGACAAACTTTATCACATAATGTTGTACACCTCACCCTGATCGAGATTCGAACTCTCAACATCATTGGTGATAGGCACCGATTGCATAGGTAGTTGTGAGTCCGACTACCATACGATCACGGCCAATGCTAGTCTCCATTAAAATTCAATGAAAATTAAACGTTAAAACGTAAAAAACAAATGAATTATAAATAATTGATACCTATATATATGGACACACCCTTTTTGACACCTTTGGGGCTTTGCTCTTTTGTAAATTTTTGATTAACAAAAAAACCCATAAACTTTGTCAGGAACCATCCAATGAACATTCCTACCCAGGGTATTCCCATTATTTTTTTTGTAGAAGGCCAAAATATAATTTTAACAGCCCTAAGGTGTGCGCGCCGCATAGCGACGTGCTATGTGTGGGGGGTCTGGTTTGTCTCCCCAGGAAATCTTTAAAAATTAGACGTAAAATCCTGCACTCTTGTGCATTCTGAACATATAAATTAATGGTTGAAAATGACAATTTTGTGTGCTTCCTTTTGCAATATCTTGTTATTCTAGTCCAGGTCTCAAGGTTATAAAACTTTCTGAGCCGAGTCTTAAAGCTCAAATATCCTTGTTACAAAATTTCCAGTTTTGATATTGGTCAATCCTTGAGTCTGAGCTGGAAACTCAGCTCAAAAAGTTTTATAACCTTAGGGCCTGGTTGCAGTATGATTTTACTGACTATCATGACTATGAATGACTTTCAGCAACATCTAAAATGTACTATAGAAAATGTAAAAACCTCAACAGAAGTTCAAAATTTTAAAAGTACACAGAAATAAATTTACTTGACCAGGGCTCGAAATTAACGCTAGCAAGCAGGCAAATTGCGAGTTGAAATTTCAATTTGCCTTAATTTTGCTAGTGAATAAAGTTAGAACTAGCAGAATTTTGCTAGTTGTAAAAAATTGTGTTCAGAATTGTATCTGAACTATGACAAACGTGTCAATTTGTTTTCTCGTAAGATTGGTAAAGATAAGATCGCATTGACTTCATAAAAAAGGACGGAATAGTTACGTATTTGTCCGAGATATACGAATATTTACGTCTCTGTTCAAGAAATATGAACAACCATACTGGTTCCCGATTTTAAAAATAACATCTGGTCGTAATTTTTACAGTTCAAGTTACCAGTTGAAATGTCAAAAAGAAGAACAGTTTCTGATCACGATCGCGACGTTACAAAAATTACGAAATTCTTTCGCCAAGTTTCAGGTAGATTTATAATTGTGCTTATAGTGTTTACAGTGATTAAGAGAAAATAATCATGAAAATTGTTGTGTGACAACTGTTACACTATCGTATGAACGCAGCCTGTCTGCTTGCAAGAATGGCAAGATTACAATTTTCGTTTATCCAACTTTTTCCTAGCAAGAGTAAATCAATTATCGTGTTTTTAACAGAAGTGATCTCATAATTTCATTCAAATAATTATTATTGCTCTGTTTCCAGCTTGATTAACTCTAACTCATCTCTTTTATACAATTTTCACACGAAAAAAATCAACAAAAAAAATTAAAAAAAAAATTAACAGACAGGCATATTTCCTTTACTGGCTTTACAATAATTATTCTGTCACATTACATAATGAAAGATAAAACAGACAAGCCAGTCATTCGTTATTATCTTGGTAATAATTATATAATTATTTGAGATGAAAAAAGTTCAGTACATGAACAGTGATGCAGCATACCCACAGCTTTTTTTCCTTTGAGGGTGCATGTACCCCAACTCCACCAATTTGGGAGTACATGGAATTTTTTTTAGGGTACAGTGTGTGGCTCTATATTACTGTCCAATAAAACATTGTTTAAAACACTGTGTATATCAGGTACATGTTTCTTTTAAGAAATAAATCATGGAAGCCAGAATGTCCGGGAGTGACTTACTTAATGGTCAAGGACGCCTTTCACAATGCGATATAGTCAGAAACAGTGAATTGCTTAATTTAATGAAACACATAAAACCTTACAGTCTTATTGTTACATATTTCAATGAAAATAACATACATTTTTTCTTAAATTTGGTTACTAGTCAGATCAGTCTGTTTGCTAGTAGACTTTTATTTAACTAGCAAAGTTTTGCTTGCAGTGAAAAAAGTTAATTTCTAGCCCTGTTTACAATGCATGTACTGTTATACAGCCACCCAGACTGACCAGTGATAGACTAATTCATTAATCTTGTACCAAGTTTGAATATCTAAAATGCTTTGTTCATGTTTTCAAGTTACTCACATTGTAGTTGTGTCATTGTATCAGTTTTACATTAACATGTACATGTAAATTAATTCATTTCTTGTGTTTTTGTTTTTAATTCCATCCCTGATTTGTTGATTGGGTCAATGGGGTCTTATTGGTTAAGCTTTTGTTTTCAGTGTTGTTTTTGTTCTTTTCACCTTTGAGGTTGTAAGTGATTCTTTATTTTCATCTGTTTTGACTTGTCTGGTTCTCAGGGTACATGGTACAAAAGTGAACAAGAGAAATGAAAACCAAGCTGTATACAATTTTCAATTAGAAATTTCTGATTATTATAAAGTCATAATACATTGATTGAAAATTAATAAAAAGTTATATGTTCATAGTCCATTCTCATCATACTCTATTCTTATTCCTGTACTCAGTTTGCTTAAAATATAAATAAAATCAATGGATCACTAGGAATGCCAATTAAATAAATTAGATAACTAGCTTCCAACAGTGGGCATATTAAAAAAATGTTTCTGGTAATTTCCATGAATTGACATATATTTTAAACAGTTACCTAGAAACCGACTATTTTCTAATCAGTGGGGTTTTCTGTCTTCATTTTCATAAACAAAATATACTTCCAACCATTAAGAGAAAATAAAAATACAGTTTGCCATTGTGAACACTTTTTTAAAACTGAAATGAATATTTATCACAACCATTATTTTTTTTTAAATGGCAACTTTCAATTCAAGGTGTCAATTTTTGACATGTGTTAAGAGTACACAAGAAGTTGCAGCCCGGTGTGGCATTAACCAGAAACATTTTGTTTACTTGGGGGGGGGAGGGGGGTAACAAATCGCCATTGATAGGAGCATTTAGCAGCTCATTATCAACTCAACTGTCATTTGATTTCTGAAAGATGTTATTTAACCCTTTCCGATGCTTTGAGGCCGCTGTCAAAGAGAAACAAAATTGTGCAAGGTTCTCTTTATATTGATGTTGGACTACACACATGTTTTCGTTTTTCATCACATACTGGTTACCTTGGCTCTCTCGATTTTTCGGTTGTTATCTATGCGAGAGCAAAGAACCAGTCGTGAAAAAATCGACCATTGAAAAGTGCCGTTTCATATATCATCGGGAAAGTGTCAACAACTTAAACTTTAAGGAAGTTAAAATGATACAAACAAACACGCAGTCGTTCGCCCATAAAACTCTTTTTCTACTTGCTTTTCATTCAAGAAAGTTTGAAAACGAATCCTTTTAGTCAAAATCACAATAAATAATTTTTGTTGGAAGCTTTTGAACCGTCCAGAAAATTGATTGAAGCGGTCAATTTGCCCGGCGGCCGGTTCTTAAGGAAAACCCTGCCTACCAAGCTTGGTTCAAATTGGCCAAGTTGTTCAGAGAAGAAGATCACTATGTAACAGTTTACAGACAACGACGGATGCCAAGTGATGTCAATACCTCACATGAACCTTTGGTTCAGGTGAGCTAATAAGATAGATTCAAGAACAAATCACCACCTGCACAACCATCAGGGACATAATACTATTAATAGAAATGATACCACTGGTAACATAATCGGCCTTCATTTTCTAATTAACTCTCCCTTTATTTACAAATGACCCCCACCCTTTTTTCAATTTCAAATGAATTCTCCCACATAATTAATATACACAACTCAAAATATAAGCCAATAATAAAGTAGGCAATAATAATAGTGTGTTAAGTTGAATACGACATGAATTACTAAGAATGAGATCTGATTGGACAAATTAAAAACTGTCTATGATATGGACAATGCCATTGGTTGCACCATTATCCATATGTATCACTCTAGCTGCTGCATTCTGGTAATAAAGTGTAACATCTGAAATGTAAAAAAACTAGAGGCTCAGCCCACTGAGCCTGTATCGCTCACCTGACAATAGAATGATACTGAAGCAAATTTCAAAGGGAGATAATCATTACCTTAACTGTTTTCTATATTTATGCATAAAAGATAATGTCTTTGGGCCAGGTGAGCTAAAAATTATGAAAAAAGGGCAATAACTCCTAGATGGGTAATAAGATTTACTTCAAAATTGCAGGGCATGTAGATCTTGACAAGCTGAACATGTTTTCAGTTTACACTTAACATCTATCTCTTATAGTTTTTGAAATATAAGACGAAAAGTATTAAAATTTAAAAAATTTGATGAAAAAAGGGCAACAACTTCAAAATGGGTAATGGAATATACTTCAAAATTGCAGGGTAGGTAGATCGTGACATGCTGCACATTTTTGCAATTTAAACTTAACATCTATCTCTTACAGTTTTTGAAATATAAGACGAAAAGTATTAACATTTTTAAAATTTGATGAAAAAAGGGCAATAACTCCAAAATGGGTAATGACATTTACTTCAAAATTGCAGTGTAGGTAGATCTTGACATGCTGCACATTTTTGCCATTTAAACTTAATATCTCTCTCTTATAGGTTTTGAAATATAAGACGAACAGTATTAAATTTTTTTAAATTTTATGAAAAAAGGACAACAACTCCAAAATGGGTAATGAGATATACTTCAAAATTGCAGGGTAGGTAGATCTTGCCATGCTGAACATGTTTGCAGCTTAAACTTAACATCTATCTCTTATAGTTTTTGAAATAAAGGACGAAAAGTATTAAAATTTTGAAAACTTGATGAAAAAAGGGCAATAACTCCAAATTAAAATGGGTAATGGGATTTACTTCAAAATTGCAGGGTAGGTAGATCGTGACATGCTGCACATTTTTGCAATTTAAACTTAACATCTATCTCTTATAGTTTTTGAAATAAAGGACGAAAACCATTAAAATTTTAAAAATTTGATGAAAAAAGGGCAATAACTCCAAGATGGGTAATCAGATTTACTTCAAAATTGCAGGGTAGGTAGATCTTGCTGTGCTGATCATTTTTATCCCATGTCAGATTTTTGATATTATTAACGGTTTTTGAGTTATTACCCAAAAACCTGCAATTTTACCATATGTTCTATTTTTAGTAACAGCGGCCATGTTTGTTGGCCGAATGGAAAAAAATGCAGAATTTTTATAGAGGATCTTACATAGATGCTTCCTGCCAAGTTTGGCTCCATTTGGCCAAGCAGTTTCAGAGGAGAAGATTTTTTTAACATTAGCCAATCAGAAACAAGAATTGCCCTTGGCGGCCATATTTGTTGGCGGAATGGGACGAAATGAAGAAACTTTATAGAGGACCTTATATAGATGTTTTCTGCCAAGTTTGGTTCCATTTGGCCCAGTTGTTTCAGAGGAGTAGATTAAAATATGAACTAGAGGCTCCCAGGAGCCTGTATAGCTCACCTGGGTATAATAACATCAGTCAATAAAACTTGGCAACTCCGGTCAAAAAATAACAAATGTAGCCCTCGTCATTGCAGACCCCCTCTTCAAAAAAATTTGGGCAGGGGTTCCCCCCTTTAATGTAAGTTATCAATATTGCTGTAAAAAAAAAATATCAATGTCAATGGTTCTCAAAATTTAGCTTTTGCTACTTCACATTTTGTAATAGAGTTGCTTCCCTTTGATTATTTTAGTAACCAAAAGCAGTGAAAGTCAGCAGTAGATCTTGACATGCTGAATATGTTTGAAGTTTAAACTTAACATCTATCTCTTATAGTTTTTGAAAACAAGGACGAAAAGTATTAAAATTTTGAAAATTTGATGAATAAAGGGAAATAACTCCAAGATGGGTAATCAGATTTACTTCAAAATTGCAGGGTAGGTAGATCTTGACATGCTGCACATTTGTTTTGCAATTTAAACTTAACATCTATCTCTTATAGTTTTTGAAATATAAGACGAAAAGTATTAAAATTTTGGATATTTGATGAAAAAAGGGCAATAACTCCAAAATGGGTAATGGAATTTACCTAAAAATTGCAGGGAACGTAGATCTCAACATGCTGCACATTTTTGCAATTTAAACTTAACATCTATCTCTTATAGTTTTTGAAATAAAAAACGAAAAGTATTAAAATTGTGAAAATTTGATTGAAAAAACGGCAATAACTCCAAAATGGGTAATGAAATTTACTTCAAAATTGCAGGGTAGGTAGATCTTGACATGCTGAACATCTTTACTGGTTAAACTTAACATCTATCTCTTATAGTTTTTGAAATAAAGGACGAAAAGTATTAAAATTTTGAAAATTTGATGAATAAAGGGAAATAACTCCAAAATAGGTAATGGGATTTACTTCAAAATTGCAGGGTAGGTAGATCTGACATGCTGCACATTTTTGCAATTTAATCTTAACATCTATCTCTTATAGGTTTTAAAATATAAGACGAAAAGTATTAAAATGTTAAAAATTTGATGAAAAAAGGGCAATAACTCCAAGATGGGTAATCAGATTTACTTCAAAAATGCAGGGTATGTAGATCTTGACATGCTGCTTATTTCTGCAATTTAAACTTAACATCTCTCTCTTATAGGTTTTAAAATATAAGACGAAAAGTATTAAAATTTTAAAAATTTGATGAAAAAAGGGCAATAACTCCTAGATGGGTCATCAGGTTTACTTCAAAATTGCAGGGTAGGTAGATCTTGCTGTGCTGATTATTTTTACTCTGTCAGATTTTTGCTATTATTAACGGTTTTTGAGTTATTAACCAAAAACCTGCAATTTTACCATATGTTCTATTTTTAGTAACAGCGGCCATGTTGGTTGGTGCACGGCATCACCGGACACAATTTTGAAACTAGACACCCTAGTGATGATTCAAACCAAATTTGGTTTCAATTGGTCTTGTAGTTTCAGAGGAGAAGATTTTTGAAAAAGTTTACGACGGACGACAGACGACGGACGCCGGACGACGGAGACGGACGCCAAGTGATGGCAATAGCTCACATGACTCTTCGGGTCAGGTGAGCTAAAAAGATAAATTACATCAATAATATTTAGACAGATCTAGACGTTTAACCAACAAAGTATATACTGTGTATATTTCATTTAATTGAACTAAAGATAATAAAAAAATAATAAATATATTTCTACCAAATACTGACTGCCTTCAACAAGCTGTAGGTGATAAATAAAAATCATAAAAAAATAATAATAAAATAAAAGATTCCATATAAATGTTATACAACATACTAACATAATGGTATATGACATACTACATAAATGACATATGACATACTACATAAATGACATGTGACATACTACATAGATGATGTACAACATACTACATAAATGGCATATGACATACTACATAAATGTCATGTGACATACAACATAGATGATGTACAACATACTACATACATGACATATTACATAAATGGCATATGACACACTACATATATGATGTACAGCATGTTATTTACATGACATATGACATACTACATATATGATGTACAGCATACTACATACATGACATACTACACAGATGATGTACAACATACTACATAAATGTCATATGACATACCACATACATGACATATGACATACTACACTGATGACATATGACATACTACATATATGTTGTACAACATACTACATACATGATATATGACATACAACATAGATGATGTACAACATACTACATAAATGTCATATGACATTCTACATAAATGTCATATGACATACTACATAAATGACATATGACATACTACATAAATGACATATGACATACTACAAAAAATATCATACAACATACTACATTGATGATGTACAATATACTACATAAATGCCATACGACAAACTACATATATGTTGTACAACATACTACATACATGACATATGAAAAACTACATATATGATGTGCAACATACTACATGAATGACATATGACATACTACATACATGTCATATGACATACTACATAAATGCCATACAACATACTACATAAATGTCATACGACATACTACATAAATGTCTTACAACATACTACATAGATAATGTACATCATACTACATGAATGACATATGACATACTACATAAATGACATGACATACTACATAGATGATGCATATCATACTACAAAAAGTACATATGACATACTACATAAATGATATACAACATACTACATAAATGTCATATGACATACTACATAGATGATGTACAACATACT
>MJUT01002883.1:27025-39200 GCA_002080005.1 Gigantidas platifrons
CCAGAAATATTTGGTTAAAATCTCGAAATATAGTTCTTCTTGTTTACATCCAAATATGGAATTCGAGTGACGTATGATGGGGAAATATGCAAGTCACCCATATTCTAATACGTAATTCTAGCTATTTTTACCAAATTTATTAATAACTAGCCAATGGGATGCAATTGTTCCACTTATTTTAAGACTGGATTTTTAGCGCCATTTTTTGGGTCAACATTTCATCAGCAGCAGTATCCCGAGTTCCAATGTTGATTTCAAGCAGACGATATAATAAATACACGTATTCATGCGTCAGTCACGTTAAAATTTTATTTAAAAAAATGGATTCAATAAAAATGAATACTTCTTTTAGTATTATTTATGAAGATATTCAGTAAAAACACAGGGTGTCGACGTAAACAAATGCATGGCCGCTCAAGTTTAAAGCATCATCTGTCTAAAAAAAGTGTTGCGTCCCTTGATTTCGAGACTTGACTTTGGTTGGTGGAGGTACGGAATCAATGCATGGCTTCCAGACTGTCTAAACCAGACAGACTTTACAGTCCTATCTACTGAACCCTGAGTAAACCGAAAACCTGCCTAAACCAAACAGACTTTACAGTCCTATCTACTGGGTGACGGCCCGATAGTCCGAAAATGTCCCTTTTTCAGTAATCTCTTGCAGATTTCTTTATAAATGTTTGTATTATAACTTTTCAGATGACATTTACTAACAAATAAAAGATTTGTTGGTATAAGTACATGTGCATTCACATCTACGCGATCTTGCATTAAAAAAAACAATTGGCTGGTATTGATGATGCGTGAAGGAAAATGGGAAGTTTCGACCCAACTGTGTCTAGAGTCAATGTACCGATATGTACAGGTGCCGATTTGGCCTGTACCCGATAGATCAGACGTGCGAAATGCAAATCACAACTAGCTATATAATACTTGTCTCCGCATGGTATTATGCATTAGTTTTCTCGCCATTTCTAGTATTAACAGTTCCCGGCATCTCAATAGACCCTTCAACGTTAACTGCAGAGCTTCACGGTTTTGGAGGGAACTGAGTGGAAACGCGCCGCTTTCCGCAAATTGACATCAGTTAACAATGAAAGTGACATTGTGATGCCTTCATTTACTTTAGAGGACCCACCCATATTTGGTATTTCCAAAGCTAGCCCTACCCCTAGCCTAACTCGAGAACACAGCCTATGGCACTAGATGGCACGTTGACAGTCTACAGCAATAGATGGCATATTGATACAACCTACGACGCTAGGTGCAAATATTTCAGTTACCCTATAGGTTGTGGGTCCCCTAAAGTAAATAAAGGCCAATTGTGACGTTGAAATTTTTACGGGAAATTGAACGTTATCACTCAATTCCCGCAACAACAAAAAACGCAGTCCCGCAGTTACCATGAAAGGGTCTATTGTGTTTGTGATTCTTATTCAATATGCCAAAAGGGCCAAACAGGACTCGTTATTTTTCCTGTTTCTCAGAAGTAAAACCCACCCAAATAAATTTCTTCTCTTCTGACAACAAATAGACAATGATCATGAATTGTCTAATTTATACGCAGTTAAGTATTTGCTTTCAAAATTTTGTACCGCATCTCATGCCGGTATACTTCATTTTAATAGGGCTCATTTATGCTTCGTCGAGCGACAGTTGCATCATGATTTCGCGATTTTTGTCCTCTATTGTTAATTGGGAATCTTTAGAATTTGGACATACAAATTTATTGATTAGTGGCTGGCGATTGTCGCGTGACATACAGGGTTTGGGATGGTTTTTGGTTGAAAATTAATTTGGCCAGCTCCTGGAGTGAAAAACAAAATCTAGCCCATGGAATAAATAATTTTTCCAAACTCAATTTTCTTACATTACATATATAGAAAAAATTATCTGGCTCCAACAAAAGTCCAAAGCCACCCACCCCACCCCCACAGATTATCAAATGGTCCGTGCCGTACTGACAATATCTGCAGCACAGGCATATGAAGTTTATATATCACAGCTTGCAAGGCCGTAGCCGGGGGAGGGGGGTGTGTGTGCACGTGAACCCCCTCTAAATAACACAAAAAAACCTTGTGTATACTTGATTTTAACGTCAATATTACGATTTTATTTTCTCTATTTAATAGATAACACACTTAAAGTTGTAAATCTAAGTACTGCATCAAAGAGGATATAAAAATTTCTTGCATTTTGATATTTTTTTTCATTTGATTATACTGTTTGTAAAATGCTAAAACTTCAGAGCTTCCGGGGGCCTGAGCCCCCTAACAGGGTTCTGTCCTGAACTCGCTGGGGGTCTAATACGGCCCCCAGATCCCTCGCCTTGTAGTTGTGCACCCCCTTTCAGAAAACCTGGCTTGTCCGTTACTACAGAGTTTGTGGTGTATATCGTGATTTTCTAGACAGAGCCCGCGGTTGCTGACAAACTCATGAGAAAAGACTATGTTGCTAAAAGGTTGAATTCATCGCTCCTGACGTTCTACTGACGACTTGGTGGACCGTTATGAGACAACTGTTTCACAGATGCAAACATATGTGTTTCCTTGATGAGCTTCGTTCTTCCTCTGCACCGGATTTGACTCTGGCTAACAGGGCGAGTGTCCCTAAGGGACTGATCATTATTTATCTCCAGGGAGCCGGCAAATATAGAGGGTCAGAAAAAATTTGGAACATGGAAAAGGTGGAGGTCAGAGGTCTCTTTATGTTAGGAGGAGAAATGGGGGGGTCATGATTTTTTAATTTTCCAATTGAAAAAAAAATTAACAAAAATAACAAATAAATAAATAGAGGGGGAGAGATGAAAAACATTACAAAGGATAGAGAGGGAGAATTGTTTATGTACAAAGTATATACACCACAACACCATTGGAGAAATACAAATATGACATGGTTGGGGGTCAACATTTTTCTGACACTATTAGGAGGGGGGGGTCACATATGTTACACAAAAGTGGAAAGCGGGTCATTAATTTGTTTTCGGTTATTCAAAATAATTTGCCGGGCCCCCTGGACATAAATAATGACCGGTCCCTAAAGAGGCTGTAGACGCTTACTCTGCCGGCACACTTGGTCTAACCCTGGTTTTTATGGGTCCGTGATGGTCAACTTTTGTGTACGTTTTTTGTTTTTGTGTAGTCTTTTTTTTTCTCGTTTTTGTCTTTGCTCGTCTGCTCGATTTTGCCGATTCCCTTGGACTTACGGCTTTGGATTCCTCCTGTGGAACGGAGGTTCAGTTTCTTACTTTTTTTTAAGACTGGTTATGTAATGTTGGCAAATTGCGTTACTGTGGAAAAACACAGGGTAGAAAAGAAATTCTGACGAGGCTGGGCACCAGCGGAATACTCTAACCAAACTACATCGGACCTTTGGACTATCGATATCGACCCTTCGGACTATCGGACCTTCGGAGTATCGGCCCTTCGGACTATCGGACCTTCGGACCAACGGGGTGTAACCATCTACTGAACCCTGAGTAAACCGAAAACCTGCCTAAACCAAACAGACTTTACAGTCCTGTCTACTGAACCCCGAGTAAACCGAAAACCTACCTAAACCAGACAGACTTTACAGTCCTATCTACTGAACCCTGAGTAAACCGAAAACCTGTCTAAAGCAGACAAACTTTACAGTCCTATCTACTAAATGTCTATGTAATTTAACCCTGAGTAAACCGAAAACCTGTCTAAACCAGACAGACTGTACAGTCCCATCTAGTTAATGTCTATGTAATTTAAACCTGTCTAATCAGAATAAATTATTCAGTCCCAAAGGGTTCGGTTTATACATGTTTTACTGTACCTCTAAAATGGTTTGTAAAACAACACCTAGTACACAAAATAAAGTGATCAAGAATTAAACACTTTACACCTAGTACACAAAACAAAGTGATCAAGAATTAAACACTTTACACCTAGTACACAAAACAAAGTGATCAAGAATTAAACACTTCCTTGAATGACAAAATGTTCATCTCACCGAGAGACTTTTCAAAACTTACAAATGTAGCTTCAATGGTCAATTATTAAAATTTTGATCAATTACCTTGAATGTGATGACTTTATTAATAAACAGAAAGAAAGTTACAACTGCCCAGCCTTCCTATATTTAAGAAATAATTCATTGAAGCCATGTGTATATATTGTTTTTACCACGGGTAGGCTCTTTATGTCACGAAGTTTTACCCCGAGCGTTAGCGAGGGGTAAAAAGCTGACATAAAGGGCCTACCTGTGGTAAAAACAATATGTAATATGTCTTCCATGAATTATTTCGATTCTAATATGTAAAAATTGGTAAAATATCGTTATAAATTGTCGATGACGTCATAAATTACAATGGGTGTAGGTATATCTTAATTTTACCACGGGTTTGGACTCAAAGCGTTTGAAGGACGTCATATTAGAAATAAAAATAAAAATATGTATGTGATTGATTTATTATTGTTTAATGCCAAATTTAGCAGTATTTCAGCTATGTCATGGCATAAAATCATGTATTAAGTAGCTGCAAATAAATAGAAATAATGAAAAGAAAGTTTAAGCCTGATGATTACAATATCAACAAAACCATCTGTCACCTCTAACCATTGAACACAAAAACACAACATTTTGCTTGCAAATCCAGCTCATGGCATGGGACACTCACGGGCACAAAATATGGGGTTAAACCGGTGTATTTGAAGCCAAGTAGCTCTTGGTACTTCTTCTTTACAGAAAACCTTCAACATAATGAAGATTATTTTCCGGCGCATGCCTGGTATGAAAATAATCTATATACAATGTATATAATTTTACAATTTTTTATAAAAAAAAAATTTTTTTTTACTACAAAATAAAAACAAAGTATATTTTTATTGGAGGTATGGGAAGGTTTTGAGGAGCACCTTATGTGAGAGACCCTCTTTAAATGCATCTGTTGTGATATTTTCTGGTTTATTGTTCTGCAGAAAAAGGAAAATTTGTAACTCTTTATTACATTGGATTTGTCTAAAGGTTTGGTTATGGGTAGATCGTGTTTTGAACTGACTTTTTATTAGTATGTTTTCATGAGGAATTTCTATTTTGTTGTTTACAATTTTATGGAACATTTGCAGTCTAGCTTTTTTTCTGCGTTCTTGTAGGGTTGGCCAACTGAGGGTATGCATCACGTCTGTTATACTGCTGGTGTCGTGTTGTCTGTTGCATACATAACGTGCTGCTCGTCTTTGGATTTTTTCTAAGCTGTATATATTTTCTGCTGTATAAGGATCCCACGTACTGTGCAGCAATATTCAGTTTTGGTCTGACTAGTGTTTGGTATGCCCAATCTTTAACTGTCTTGGAATTTATTTTAAAATTTCTTCGAATGAATGATAGGGATCTGTTTGCTTTAGATGATGTTTGTTGTATATGTTCCATTTTAGGTCGGAGGATGTTGTGATGCCTAGATATTTAGCTGAATGCACACTGTTTCTAGAATGTGGCCATGCATGTTGTAATAAAAATGTTCAGGTTTTTTCTTGGAAGTGGCTCTAAGTATATTGCGTTTGTCGGGATGGAATGCCATTAACCAGTCCTGTTCCCACTGAATCACTGCTTCGAGATCTTGTTTAAGCTTTAGACATTCAGTTAGTGTATGTATGGGCCTGTACAGTGGGAGCGCCAACCACCATTTCCGTCCCTCCACTCATGTTACGTATTGTCCACAGATTCAAGGGAGAATACTCCAATATTGGTATAGATGGCGCTCGCGGCGCTTCACGTCATTTATTTGTTTACGTTACATGTGTGTGGTTTTTTATGAAATAAAGTAGAAAAAATAATAAACTATGCATATTTTTTTAATTTGTTGGCATCTTAAGTATGTTTACTATATGATTGAATCGTACTGATCATTAACTGTGACATGTATATCTTATAATCGGCTTTGAAAATCGGAAATTGCTTTGATGTTTTTGGAAATAAAATTATGGCGGGTAAATACCCTGGTTTAATTGTAACTGACTATTAAGCATCCTATTGGTTGTTTAAATAGAATATAGAATATTTTATTAATCCAATTAAGGACCCTTGTGGGTTTATAATTTCATACAATGATTACAATGATTAGAATACATAATACAAATTAAATTGATGAATTATAATAACGATTTACTAGGAGGGAATTCGAAGCAGGCACCCAAGGGAGATAACAAAAAAATATAAAAACAGCAACCGTTATATATTTTATGGATTATTCCCCTTTGTTCAAGATTAGAAACTTAAGGAAATGTAGGAGGCTGATTCCCTCCTAGGAATGTAGAACTAGCAAATATGTATATAAAATACAATAATAATAATTAATGCAAGGACTGGACCATGTCTTGAGGAGCTACACATACAGATAATATAATATAATAACAATATGTCTACATGTAGATTATGTACATTACATGTATAAAAATGTTTTCTCCATATATATATATAACACTCACTGTTCACAATTATATGATATGATCTTACACATTATTTAATATCAATCTATCATGAAGAACCTCATCCATCAGAAATATTTAAAATGATCAAGAATAGATATGAAAAGGATTAGAGATTTAAAAAATGCATAATTACCCATCATTCATTGCAAATATGCTAGAGAGGCTGTGTGTAGAAAGGTTAAAATCTATGTTGTTTACATCGAGACGCGACTAGAGAAAACGGTTTTATAAGATCTTTAACTCACTTTAAATGTTTTTTATTTGTTTTACAGTGGATCTGGATTCTGGATACATTCATATTTAACAATTGTTCAGTTATTTATATATATATTTAGAACAATTACACCATAATTTCCATAAACAACGCAAGAATGGCAAGATGTGATCAAGTAAATGGCCATGTACACTGTTTTGTGTTTATGATATTGTTTAAGTTTTATTTCCGTCTTGTTTATTATTGTAATGAAGAAAGATTTCTTCACTTCCAGTTCCATAGCCAAGCTTTTTGTGTAATTTCTTGAGCAACCTCATGATCAAACAAACAAACAAATGCTTTAAATTGTCCATCAAGACGCCCACAATGTCAACCAGCAGTATAATCAATAAAAATCACAGTATACAATTGATTCACATAATATTTTTTTCATTGGATAGGACAATACAAACAAAATAAAAAAATGCATGTACAAAATACAGTACAGGTACAAAATATAGCAGGTACAGGTACTTGTCTTTAAGACATGAAATATAACTTTATTAGAAAAAAAATATGCACCCCTATATTATTTTTAAGACATATATTTTTATATTTTGCATTTAAAAAAATATGCACCCAATAATATATCATTTATGACATGCAGTATAACTTAACTGAAAAAAATATGCACAATTACATACTATATAACTTTACTAAAAAAAAAATATGCACCCCTACATACTAGATATAACTTTACTAAAAAAAAATTATGCACCCTACATGCTATAAGTATAATATGTGGGGGTGCATATTCTTTTAAATAAAGTTATATATATCCTAAAGTTGATAGAGGTGCATATTTTTTTTAATAAAGTTATATATATGGTGTCTTAAAGACAAGCCCATGTGGTCACAGAGGAGTATGCAGATGTCGAACTGCCACAAAGTCCACCCTGACACAAATCCTGAGCCTTTTAAATAGTCATTGTGGTCAAGAAGACATATCTAAAGGTTATGTCCATCTCATTCAGAAAAAGTTGGATGATATTGAATTCTATGAGTTTGTACAAAATACTTTCAAATATATCCGATTTTTCTTTGTATTTGTAGGAAATGTGAAAGAAAATTTAAGCATTTTTTCTAGGGTACTGTAGGAAAATTATAATCATGCTTCTTTCTTTAAGAAACTGTGAAAATGTCAGTTGCCCCCTCAGAAAAAAATGTGTGTCTTACACCATTTTGCTATTATTTGTGATAAAAGAGGAGATCACAGCACTGATATTGATCCATTTTTATTTGGAAAGAAATTTGACATTTCCATTTCAGGTAAATATGCAGAACAAAATGAATAAGTATTCACAGATATTTTATGTCATGTCCACTATAATGCCCTATAGATAATTTGAAAAAGGAAAAATAATGTTTTGTATGAAACATCTTCAAGGACTACAAGATATATTTCAGTTTAAAAAGAAAATGTGGATATCTTTTTGAAACATTTAAAATTTGAGTTAAATTTTCATACAGATATTCAGGGACGTCATTAGAAGCCGGCAACCGGCGAAAATCTCCGGTAATTTCAGCTGTCGCAGCCGGTAACAGGAAAAAAAGTCACAATATATTTTTTTCACATTTACTATCCCCGGAAAGTCACAGTATGTATAATGAGTGACTTTGTCCATTACCCAGGTTATGGTGTTTATCGCCACTTTCAAAATTTTTTCGGTGATATGGTGGCTTTCTGTTTTATCATTACAATATATTTCAAATTTGGTTTCATTCTGATAAATAATAACATTTGATCGGCACATACCGTTCACACTTATTACCTAATAACCAGGACCAATATTAATTTGATCTTTGAACTTTGCAAATTGATAACTGGTAAACAAATAGGGACCCATCAGCTTCCCAAAACGCAAATATTTATTTCCCCCATAATTTCTCTAATTTTTCCATTTTTGTCGATTTCCCAACTTCTTAAATTATTTTTATTTTTCGACTATTAGTTATTTAGATTGTTGGGAGAAAATAAATAATTTATTTACAGATGGAAATCGAGAGAAAATCATATTTTTGTAGCTTTAGGTAAGTATGGATAAGAAGTGGCAAACGAACATCGGAAGTATGTAAATATTACACAAACAGGTACATGTTTTGAGATTTAAAATTTGTTTTTCTTTCTTTCTTTTAAAGAACTGGCGACCGTTTCACTAAAGGTCGTAAGTAGGAAACGTCTACAGACGTAAATGCACTCTTAAGAGCTATCACCGATACGATCCGAGTTGTCTTAACATACGGGCCAACTAGTCCTCGCTTACGGGCCGACATTTCTCGGTCCAAGTTGTCCGTGGGCCGAGTTGTCTGGCATCCACGCTTAGCCGAGAAATATAAAGACAAATTGTATAATGTTTGCTGTGATCAGTCTTACTTTTTGTTCATTTTGTTTTTGTATATGTAATTTGTGTATTTCTCTATACCATTGTAAATTGGATTATGAGAATAAAGAAAAGATCCGACCAGAGATCTGACTCACGAATATCTATCCCGTAATTTAATTGACAATAGCTTTGAATTCAATTACAATTTGTACTAATCTACCAATCAATACAATTAGCTTCTTGGTAAACACATGTGGTACTTGACAAATTAACAATAACAAATAATAAGACAAGCTTAAAATAGAACCAAGTAATATATTCCTTTTAAACCATATCGTGTATATAACGGGAAAAAATAATTGTTTATACAAAAGACAAGGTATTTTATTTAAACCTAATAAATAATCAAAGTAGATCGAGATCAAATACAAAGAACAGGATGTCTGTGTAAATCCTATGGTCTTTTTTCATTGTGCATATCCCAAATGCATGCCAGATATGTAATATTGCTGATGTCTTAAGATAAAAAGGTCAAAACTTTGCAAAGCACATTCTTAAGTACCATAAATTAAGGCTAAATTATGACAATGCCGTCTTTTGAGGTATAATTCGTAATTGGATAAATATTTCACCGCNTGTATATAACGGGATATAAATAATTGTTCATACAAAAGACAAGGTATTTTATTTAAACCTAATAAATAATCAAAGTAGATCGAGATCAAATACAAAGAACAGGATGTCTGTGTAAATCCTATGGTCTTTTTTCATTGTACATATCCCAAATGCATGCCAGATATGTAACATTGCTGATGTCTTAAGATAAAAAGGTCAAAACTTTGCAAAGCACATTCTTAAGTACCATAAATTAAGGCTAAATTATGACAATGCCGTCTTTTGAGGTATAATTCGTAATTGGATAAATATTTCACCGCATGCCAACATTTTAATTATCTTTCTTTATGATGGTTTCTTTTTAAAACATTAATATAATAAAAATTAAAAGACGCTTCTTTCTTAATTAGAATTTATTCTTTTTTGATGAGTAACAATAAAGCACGGAGCCCGTTAACTGACATGATAAATATTTTTATGACGTTACACGAAATAGTATTTGGCATAAACTAAATTAAAAAAAATATTTATAAACGAAATTAATAAAAATCTCATGTCAGAAAACGGGCTCCGTAAACTATTTCGCATAAACGAAATTAAAATTATCATGTCAGTTACTGGGCTCCACAATAAAGCAACATATTAATATGCATTTAGCTTTTCTTTTTTTTTCTTTTTTTTTTCAGATGAGTGCGTTTTCATCGCATATTTGTGTATACATGTAAACAAAGTAATATAATGTGTAGTTGTTGTGTATGACCTCACGGAAACGGCCTTGTAGGCTTTTTTCATTACAGAAACTTTTAAAATTATGTTTTTTTGGTTTCCAATCGATAATTTGAGTACGCAGGTGCTAAAGGTAGATATATACCGACATATAGTATACTGGTTGACGCACAGGCACTGTGGTTGACGATATATAGGCCGTCATATTAAAATATTCAATTATTCTTAATTATATGAGTGTCTGGATTACTGTTCAAACTGTGTCTGAAGTGCTCTCAGAGGAAGTATCTTCTTCACGTTTTGAAAATTGTGTTTGTTAAAAATGTCCATAAAAAATCAAGTATTTTAGGAAGCAAATTTGATGCCAGGAGATGGCTAGAATGCAGGATTTTCCACCATTTATCCCAGAGCCTCTGGGGGCCCCAGACCCCCTGCAGTAAATACCACCTCGCTGAGCGAGGTGGGAGATTGGCTTTGCCAGTCTATTCACTCTCCTATAACTTTTATTTTTTCTCCTACAACTCAAAAAATTAATGACGTCCCTGATATTGATGTTTCAGTAAAGATATTTTGTTGTCTCACATGTTATAAGAGTTTTAACTCATTTTGTATGTCAGATACAGGAGAGGAAGTTATGTTTCAATCTTTTCAGTACATAAATACATGTTTACATACATGTAGGTATAATTTTTATGATTCTGTTTCACAGGATAATGTAGACCTTTGAATGAATTCTTTATTTGCAAAAGGCACATAGATGCTATAGCAACATGAATATATAAAATGAAAAAAAAAAAAGGGATAACAGAGAACAATATGACAAAGTTAATTGTATATAAGATATAATTTCTAATCTTAATTTCCAAGCTGAATTCAAAGATCAATAAAATCTAGGTTACATAACAGCTAGATCTTTTACATTTGACACCATTTTTTTTTAAACCTCTATTTTCCTCAATATAAGCAAGAGCTTATATATTTCATATACTATTGGAGGTTTTACAGATAAAATATGATACCAATATTTCAAAATTATATGGTGTTTATACATACAGAGGAAAATAACCAAGTTCACCATATAAAAAAGGCAAAGGAAATAAGTGAATTTATTGCAGAATTATTTTTTGAATGGAAAGGTTATTTTGTTTCCATTCTGTCTTTGTTTTAAAATCTGTGTGTGAATGCTTGTAATTTTGTCTTTGTTTTAAGATTTCTGTGTGAATGCTTTTTACAATTAATTCTGTCTTTGTTTTAAAATATTTGTGAATGAATGGTATCTATTCTTTGTGTGTTTTAAAATATGTGTGTATGAATGGTAGTCATTCTGTCTAGTGGTTATTTGTAAGTTCTGTCACTCTGGTTATGCATTCCCTTATTTAAGTAAATTTAGTATTGATATATAGGCAGACAGTTCAAGAGCTTTAGATTTTTTTATTTGAATTCTCTTGTAGTAAAAACTGGTACGGTTCACCTAAAGTTTCTTACTTTATTTAACTAAAGTAAATCATTTTGTTTGTTTTTTATTAAATTATTTTGTGATATTTTAAAATTATAACCTATATGGAATATAATGAGATAACATCACATGACAAACTTAGAATCAAAGAAAGAGATAATTGATTTTGTTGTTCTTCATCTTAAAAGAGGAAATTCAAATGTGATCATGGGTTGGATCATTGGCCAACCACATCATCATCAAATGGGGTCATGGTGTGGGTCTGTGGTCATCCTAATCTACTCACATTTGAATGTCTGGACTCCAGTTTGAGTTTGTATTTCTTGGTGTATGATTTCCTATG
>MJUT01002883.1:84176-95053 GCA_002080005.1 Gigantidas platifrons
TAAAAATAGAAATAAAACGTCTATGGCTAAGGCTATGGGGCCCTTCAGAGATTCACAAGGCTGTTCTTAGATCTCCGGGCCTTGGACCGATGTATTGGCTGAACCCCCCCCTCATAGGGACTGGTAATGTACATATGACAACTTCATGTGATACAATAGTTGGCGACTAAATTTTGCCAGTACCACTGCCATTTTCCCTGACATCCTCCTCTAAGACAATAAAACTGACAGCCACAAAGTAATTTTTTTTAAAATTGTTGAGTCATTAGGGACCGACCATTTAACTTGCAGGGGGGGGGGGTTATGTTTTTTTGTTTTTTTTCAGAAATTTTTTTTCCGACAACACCAGAGTTAGAATAAATTTTTTTGTCGCGCAAAGCACAACATTTTTTTCAGAATGTAACATTAGGTTATATGACAAAAACTCTGAATCAGATTATTTTTTTTATCCTCCACCAAAATCAGAATTTTTTTTTCAGCATCATTGGGAATCAGAATATTTTTTTAGGAAGAAACCATAACCCCCCCCCCCCCCCCCCCCCCNCCCCCCCCCAACCCTCTTTTCAAGTTAAATGGTCATTCTCTTAAATACTGATCCCCCATCCTTATATTTTGATGTAACTAATTGGTTTGACCTTTTTTTATGTTTCTATTTTAAATGGTCAATATTCCTGTTGAAATACAATAAAAGTACTAATTTATAATTGCCACATGGTTTTATGATTTATATAACTACAAAGTATGACAATAAATCATGTAGAAATCTATTGTTTTTACAGGTACATATAAATATTACACAGTCTCCTTAGTATTCTATCAAAACTCTCTGAACTGAAGTTACCATCAACTTGTCAATAACATGAAGAATTTGAAGAAAGGGTAATCAGAATCCATAAATCGATGAAGGACAGACAACACAATGGTCAAAAGATACACATATAGCTAAAGATTGAGTAATGACTGGTTGACTGATTGGTATTTAATGCCAACTTTAGCAGTATTTCATTTATATGGTGGGGTGATAACATAATGAACAGATGAGTCAACAAAGATTTTATTTCTGCCAAGCCTAGAAAATTGATATGTTTTTTCCACACAAAAAAAACTGAAACAAATAATAAAAATCCCATTTTACATACAGAAGGAAATGACTATTGCAGTTCTACATCTGACAGTTACTTTGTAATGTTAAATGGATAGTGACTGTGGAACATACACTAGCATTATGTGCAACACAACCATTTGAGAAATAAGTAAATTCACTGAATATATGTTATAAACCGGGTGTCTTCAAATTATCGGTATGGGTACTCCAAATCTATTTGAATAAAATTCGGTAAAATAAATTGGGTGAAAAATAATTAAGTTCAAATTTAAGACTTTGGCAATTCTATTGGCCACTTTTGGTTGAGATTATCTTTGAAACAATAAGTGATAATGGAAATTCGGCAACATATTACCGGAAGCTCTCAACTCAACCGATTCAAACAAAAAAAAACCCATTCTCTATCCAGAGTTGTCGTTCCTGCTACGCTACACAACATCTCTGTCAATGCTCATTACACAAGATTTTTGTAAAATTTAGAAACAATAAAAAAAATTTACTTCAAATTGTTTTAATTATTGTAAATATCAATAAATATGAACATAAATCACTCATTTCAAATCAATTCTCTCTTAAAAATGATTTGTGATCGTTTTTAACTTTTTAATTTTTACCTCTGCAAAATAGTTCTCCAAGAAGTGGGGGGTAAAATCATTTGTAAGAGAGAATTGATTTGAAATGAGTGATTTATTTTCGTCTTTATTGATATTTACAATAATTAAAACAATTTTAAGTACATTTTTTTTTACTGTTTCTAAGTTTTACAAGAATCTTGTAAAATGAGCGTTGACAGAGATGTTGTGTAGCGTAGCAGGAATGACAACTCTGGATAGAGAATGAAAAAACCCATAAAAACTGGATGAATAATAACCCGAATAATCCAGTCGTTATATTCCACTCACTATCGATCGCTTCATTAACGAGCGACAGCAGATAGAGGGCGCTGAATTATTCGAGTTAGATGAATAATAAAAATTAAATATGCCTTCCATAAATCCGAAATTCCGGAATATGGGCCCCTTTTAGAAATAAAATACCAATTTTCATCTAAGAGTCACATTTGGTTGTTTTTACTTATTTTAAAATAAATATCTAATTGTTATAATTACATACCTGATTCAATATTTTAATTAATCACACCTGTAGATTCTGTGTAATAGAAGAAATGGTTTTTCATCAATTCTGCAATGAAAAATGAATAATTATAACCATGGCACACTGTTCTGTAAATAAGCATAAAACTGAAGATTTTCTCAACATCTATTACATGCTATAAGTAGATCTGTTAATTAAAGACATATTCAAGTCAAATAGACTTTAAATAACCATGAAATTCAATCAAATTATCACCATTAGTTGTAGAATGTATATCTTATTAAACACTAAATTTTGTGAGTGAGTGATTGATTGTTGTTTAACACCAAATGCATGAATTTTTCAGCTATATTATGGCGAGAACAAGTTACATTCGATGAGATGATAATGTGGTCTGCTTTGTACTATACCAACATGCTTAGTTGGATTTTTATAGTGCTAGCTCACAGTGGCGTAGCTTCCATTGAGGCAACCGAGGCAGTTGCCTCGGCAAAATAATCAACAACAAAAATTAGGTGTTTCATTTTCGTTGTTTCTATACCAGCATGCATATGCTCAATGGTAATAGAAGAATCAAATTTGTATTGTAATATGCTTCAAATATCCCATACGTCTACATACTCGTTTTAAATCGAGAACATTATTTTCCTGACTTAAAATTTCAGTGGCTGAAATTGGAGGGCTATGCATAGCAGACCCTCTGCCTCGGTAATATTTGGCCCCAAGCTACACCCATGGCTCATTGAAACAAATCTGCCAGTAGACATGTTGCTTCATCCAGATAAGTTATCCTGATTCCAAGCCAATCAGTCCTTTTTCTTTCTCCTTAATGCTGTATACTTAGGGGAATAGCAGCAAATTTTAGAGTCTTTAGATTGAGCAGACCAGAGCTGGAACCCATAAACTACTGCACTTGAGGTGAGCATGCAAACCATTACACCACCGATGCGGTTTACATTTTGTGCAAATATTTCATTAACACCAGTATTTTGCATAGAAATAAAATTCTGATTTTGGTATGAAAAAAAATATTAAACACACAAACTGTCAAATTATCCTAGATTTCTTCACGGTGACTTACAACCAGTACATGAAGAAACCTCTCAGTTACAAGATACAGATATTCAAATGTGACTTAAGATTATGTAAAATTTGTAGGTGAGGTAGGTCAAGAGATGTTTATTTACATTTCAAACAGTAGCAAGATTAACAACCTTGAAATATCATGTACCAGTAGTTTGGACAACAGCCAGAAAAATCCTGTTGAAATGTAATAGTACACACACTTAACACTATCAATGATAAATCAATCACTCCCGCCCTTATAGTTAAAAAAAAATGCTGGTCATTTATAAAATATTTGAAAAATGGATGGTTTTGTTAATTAGCACTTGAAAGCTTGAATAATAATGAGAATGTGATCTTAGTGCAGATATGAGTCATTTATTGGTCAAGCTGACCACTGACTTTGTTATAACAATGGGTAGCTATTAGTACTATCCCAACCTGAACTATACACCCATTGCTTAAAATACAGTCATTTTAGTTTAGTCACTTTTTAATTAGCTTTAATGAAATATTACTGGTAAGCACTACACAGTGTACTTGGTTGCTATGGTGATATACATCCATGTAATTTTCATTAATTACTTTATCATTTAAGATACATTAAAAAATGTTTCTATGACAGAAAAAAAGATAATTATTTGTATAGGCAATACACCAAGTTCTTCACTCATACTAAAACTGGACAATTCCAAACTTGTCACTCTAAGAGTCATCCCCAACTCCCACGGACATTCATTATGGAGTTAGCCCCTCCACCCTCATGGACTGTCTGCAGTCTGGAGCCAGTCCCTCCACCCTCAATGACTGTCACTCTGGAGTTAGCCCCTCCATCCTCAAGGATTGTCACTCTGGAGTTAGCCCCTCCATCTGCAAGGACTGTCACTCTGCAGTTAGCCCCTCCACCCTCAAGGACTTCACTCTGGAGTTAGCCCCTCTACCCTCAAGGACTGTCACTCTGCAGTTAGCCCCTCCACCCTCAAGGACTTCACTCTGGAGTTAGCCCCTCTACCCTCAAGGACTTTCATTCTGGAGTCAGCCCCTCCACCCTCAAGGACTTCACTCTGGAGTTAGCCCCTCTACCCTCAAGGACTGTCATTCTGGAGTCAGCCCTTCCACCCTTAAGGATTTCACTCTGGAGTTAGTTAGCCCCTCCATTCTCAGGACTGTCACTCTGGAGTTAGCCCATCCACCCTCAAGGACTGTCACTCTGGGGATAGCCTCTCCATCCTCAAGGACTCACTCTGGGCATAGCCTCTCCATCCCCAAGGACTGTCACTCTGGAGTCAGTCCCTCCAGCCTCTAGGACTGAAGAAACATTTAATTTCAATTACATTTTGTACCAACAGTATGAATTGTACAAATATATACAATATATATATGTAATGTATTCATAAAATGAATTGTAATTATTAATAAACATTTATGTCAACATCAGATTTTATCAAATCAATATAAATAGTAAATGTGCCAACAAAATATGGCTATGTATGAATAAAATATATATGAATAAAAAATATATCTAATTCAAAAAGAAAATATTTACCTCTTATAAAGTCTAATCTAACACATTTATATCCACAAAATTCACCACTTTTTGCCTTGAAGACATTAAGACTTTATAACACATAAATAGTTTTAAAACCTCTATCTTTGTTTAATTACCCCTTTGCTACATACATCTGGTGGTACAATAAATCATTGTGACCCCTGTAGACAGGATACAGAAACACCATTAGTTATATAGAGATGTGTTGATATACCACTATAAAGTCTTACATACATGTAGGTCAACACTCCTGCTGTGATAAGTCAACACTTATCTACATGTATCTATAGACTTCTCACATCACATACTGATTTGTTATGTGTAAATACAAAGCTTATTACTTTTATTGTCCTTCATGGATAGAGATTGTGAAACCTTTGTATAACTATTGACAGTCAAGGACAGATTAAAGCCAATTTATGCCCTAAGCAGGGGCCAACCTTAATGCCCACACACCTTCCACTGGCATCATGTAAAAACTAACACGACCCCTTGATGCCAGGACTCCAAATAATTGTTAAATGCCTAACATTAAATTCAGAATTCAATTGCCAGTCAGGCAAACCATGAGCAAACTATAACCTATAATTTTATTGTTATTTTATTATGTCATTCTTCTTTCATGTATTATCTCATAATCTTTGTCAACCTTAATGTTCAATGATTTCTTTAATAAAGTATAAAGTATTTCGTATTTCGTACATTGAAATCTTTTAAACATCTGTTTTTCTATTTATTAAAGGCCACAGTGATTGTACTCTATGTTTTAGAACAGACAACATACATTTGTATTATAAACAGATAATTTACTTATAATTATATAACTTAGGGCAACAGATACAAAGTCTTTAACTTGCTATTCAATTTTAAAATGTTATAAAGGGAACAATACAAACAGAAATAGTAAAAATTGTGTCTGATTAAATCCTCTGGTTTTCAAAAAAAATTTCAAATAGTTTATTGATGAAAACCACATGTTGGCTAGCGTCAACACCTACATAAACAATCAACAAATAAACAGTACACAAAGTATACAGTATAAAACTGACAAATTGAACAAAGCAAAAATAAGAAAGAAAACAAAAACAAAACAAAAGTCACTGAAAAAATTAATAAGGGACCGACCATTTAACTTGCAGGGGGGGGGGTTATGGTTTTTTGTTTCGTTCAGAATTTTTTTTTCGGACAACGCGAGAGTTAGAAATTTTTTTTTTTTGTCGCCCAAAGCACAAATTTTTGTTCCAGAATTTAACATTAGGTTATATGACAAAAACTCTGAATCAGATTATTTTTTTTTCCTCCACCAAAATCAGAATATTTTTTTCAGCAACATTGGGAATCAGAATATTTTTTTTTAGGAAAAAACCATAAACCCCCCCTTTCAAGTTAAATGGTCGGTCCCTAAGTGTCCTACAAAGTATTTCTACATTTAAGATGAATTTAACAGAAGGTACAACATATGAGCAATAATAGTATGACAATGTTAAGTTTCATCATTACGACATGTGTTTGCATCTTTTATAAAATTACATATTTGCTTAGTTGCTTTCAGGGTTGAGAATCACGAGATCAGAATCATTTGTTCCTTCTTCCTTTTGAAATAAACTGTTGTAGCTGGTTCTAATATTTAGATATTTTGCGTATCATAATAGAAAATGCATTTCATCTTCAACTAATGTGGGCCAGAATTGACAAAAACGATCTTCACGTGACGTCCCATTACATCGACCAGTTTAAATAGTAAGAGAATGTGCACTGATTCTGATTTTTGTTTTAATGCTGGCTTTAACCGCATCGATGGCTTAATGGTTAGCGTGCTCACTTCTAGTGCGGTAGATTGTGGGGTCGAGCCCCGGTCAGGTCACACCAAAGACTATAAATAGGTATTTGTTGCTTCTCCGCTAAACACACAACATTAAAGAGAAATACTGGTTGGCTCGGAATCAGAATAATGTGCCCGAGTGGAGCGACATGTCTACCCGCGGACTGTTGTTTTGGTGAGCTCGCACTATAAAAATCCAACTCAGTGTGTTGGTCTAGTACAAAGCAGACCTAATCATCATCTCATTGAAAATTAACTTGTTCTAGCCATAATATAGCTGAAAAATTGGTGAATTGGCGAAAAATAACAATCAATCAATCCTCAAAGTTAATCTGCTTCAATCATGAGCAGAGATAAGGATTCCAGCCTCTTGTGTCATCGTTGTTTTAATTGGATTTATATATAACTTCATTTGAGAGAATGAACCTTCAGTTTTGCAGTTTGTGACCATTAATGTTAAAAATATACACAAGCTAATCTCTACGTTTGGAAAAGCACACTCAATGTTGTCTTCTACAAATACTAGCTTTTTCAGCTTTTGTTACAATAAACTTATGTCGAATATATGAATGAAACTGCTGAAGCTTAGTAGATAAATTACTGTTCAAGTCATCTGGATAAGCATCAATTAGTTTTTGACAACACTCTGAGTACCTTATACTAGCTTCAGTAAATGAGGAAGTTGCCTTTTCTGGTACATCAATTAGATTTACCTACATTTTCTTTTTTCTTGTGTGTTTTTGAGCTTAATATCTGGCTGATAAAATAATTTGGCTTGTGGCCGTATTTTTGTGGTGCCCCCTTGACCCTTGATTTCTTATGCACGTGCTTATTTTTCCTAAGGGTTAATCCAGACATGCTGACAGTCCGCACAAGGAGCACATGTCCTCTAGCCCAAGACCAGCAAAACTTTATTAGAACCAGTAAATTGTTCAGTTTTTATTTAGGGACCGACCATTTAACTTGCAGGGGTGGGAGTGGGGCTATGGGTTTTTTTTTTTCATTCAGAATTTTTTTTTCGTAGTACAACATGAGAGTTAGAATATTTATTTTATTTGTTGCACGAAGCGCGAATTTTTTTTCCAGTATATAACATTAGGTTATATGGCAAAAACTCTGAATCAGATTATTTTTTTTTTCTCCACCAAAATCAGAATATTTTTTTCAGCAACACTGGGAATCAGAATATTTTTTTTTAGGAAAAAACCATAACCCCCCTTCAAGTTAAATGGTCGTTCCCTTAGAACTATATAAAAATAAATTCTATAATTTTATTCGGACCAGTAAGTTCAAATTTTCATATCGATGACTACTGATACCTAAAATCAGCTTCGCCTAAAAAGTTTTTCTTTTAAAGGCTTTTAATATGTTTTAAAATATGCTTTGGTGCCTATGCCTTATTATTTGGAGGAGGAATATCATTTCATTTTCAAATCCATCATCCATAGCATATTAGAAAAAATTTACATCATATTATATTTTTTACTGTCTCTGGCCTCAAATAAAATATGGGTTGTTTGCCGTCTTTGATCCTCACATGACTGCTCTATACACAGTCTGTGCCAAAACCATCTTGACAAACTAGCCTGAACAGCATTTTAGAAGAATTTTTTTCTTATTTGATTATGCAAATTTTACTAGACTGCATGGGGCTTAGGGCTAGTGATTTTTGGCACAAACTGCTACATAATTATATAGTACTAATGCTACAAAGCTTATACAGAGTGAGAGAGTTCAAATTAATACAAAGTAAATACATATTATACATCAATTATCAAGCTTATGGGTGTATAATAAAATACAAAAAATAATACTAATAGAGATGTGATGGGTTTTACACAAATACTAATACTAATAGAGGTCTGATGGGTTTTACACAACTACTAATACTAATAGAGGTCTGATGGGTTTTACACAAATACTAATATTAATAGAGGTCTGATGGGTTTACACAAATACTAATACTAATAGAGGTGTGATGGGTTTTACACAAATACTAATATTAATAGAGGTGCGATGGGTTTTACACAAATACTAATATTAATAGAGGTCTGATGGGTTTTACACAAATACTACTATTAATAGAGGTCTGATGGGTTTACACAAATACTAATATTAATAGAGGTCTGATGGGTTTACACAAATACTAATATTAATAGAGGTGTGATGGGTTTTACACAAATACTAATATTAATAGAGGTCTGATGGGTTCTACACAAATACTAATACTAATAGATGTGTGATGGGTTTTACACAAAATACTAATACTAATAGACATGTGATGGGTTTTACACAAAATACTAATACTAATAGAGGAGTGATGGGTTTTACACAAATACTAATACTAATAGATGTGTGATGGGTTTTACACAAAATACTAATACTAATAGAGGTCTGATGGGTTTACACAAATACTAATATTAATAGAGATGTGATGGGTTTTACACAAATACTAATACTAATAGAGGTCTGATGGGTTTTACACAAATACTAATATTAATAGAGGTCTGATGGGTTTTACACAAATACTAATATTAATAGAGGTCTGATGGGTTTTACACAAAATACTAATACTAATAGAGGAGTGATGGGTTTTACACAAATACTAATATTAATAGAGGTCTGATGGGTTTTACACAAATACTAATATTAATAGAGGTCTGATGGGTTCTACACAAAAATTGTTATTGTAGAATCAATAAAGAAAAATAATGTTTTTTTAATTTCAAAATTCTTCATTAGTGAGAGATGAAAACAAAATGTCAAGGTAAAAGGTCAAATATATTATCAACAATCCACAGGAGTTATTAAAAATTTCTGATTCATCTAAAATTAAAACTTAAAATTTTAATTATATTGAAATTTTCATGCCACTTAATTAAATGTTGATAATTATTGTCAACCAAGGATAACCCATGAAAGCCTTTCAGCTTATTTCCAATGGGGTCCTTTACAAATAATACCTTAGAAGAATACTTTAAAGATACCAAAGGGGTAACCAGAATCCGTAAATTGAAGAAGGACAGACAACACAATGGCCTAAAGAAAAAGTACAAAGGGAAAAACAACAATCTACAAAACATTACACATAAAACTAAAGATCAGTAATTATAACACGAACCCCACTAAAAATCCGGGATGAGATAAAAAAAAAAAACTAATTTTATTTCTACCTACCCACCTGTAGATAATTATTGAGATTCCAAATTGTGAGTTGATAAAAAAACAAACATTTACAATTATGTAATTTAGACCTGGATCAAAGAATTCCAATGTATTAGTATTACTTATAAGGTCAGTATTTATAGTAATAACTATTGTTGTATACAGTAAGATTAGTAAGATTAGGTCATCTCTACATTGTAGAGGGTTGTAACACTGAAGGGTAACAACCCATATCCACATGAGTGATTCACTTTAATGGACAAATCATGTCAACAACGGAAAGTGTAAAGACCTTATCAATATAACGTTAATATTATATTTAATTTAAAATCTTTTGCTATGTTTCATATAATAATACCAGAGGCATAGGAAAGTGGAGGTGGGGGGTGGGGGGAGGGGGAAAGTTTCCAAAACCGACAAACAAAAAGAAAATGTCATTTGGTCTCAAAGCTTGTATTTGTAGCCTTAAATCACATGTTTTCTGCAGATATTCTGTTTCCATGCTCAAATTTCAGTTATCTATCAATTATTGTGATATTCAAACTCATGAGTTTATCTAAAAATATCAAATCACAAATCAAAATTATTTTAAAAAAGGGCAACGCAAAGCATGGCATATCCCCTCGCTTAAAAATTTGACCCGGTGACCTTGACCTTTGACCTATGACCTTGAAGATCAACAGGGTTCCAGATTCTCTTAAGGACGAAGTATGTACCAAGTTTGGTCAAAATCCATTGAAGTATGTTGATTCTAGAGAGTTCACAAGGTTGTTACGCGGTAAAAATTTGACCCGCTGACCTTGACCTTTGACCTTGAAAATCAATAGGGTTCCAGATTCTCTTAAGGACTAAGTATGTACCAAGTTTGGTCAAAATCCATTGAAGGATGTTGATTCTAGAGTGTTCACAAGGATGTTACAGAAGGACGGACGGTAGCGTTAATATATCCCTTCGCAACTTCGTTGGCAAGGGGATAATAATGAACAAAAAATGCAAATAAATTTGTGTACGGCAGTGAAATTTGTATAAGATTTGGTAATGGAATGGTTTCTGGATTCTTTTATTCTTTTATTTGG
>MJUT01002884.1:42519-57589 GCA_002080005.1 Gigantidas platifrons
AAATAGGATAGTGGAAATCAAAGGGCCTAAATAGGATAGTCAAAATCAAAGGGCCTAAATAGGATAGTCAAAATCAAAGGGCCTAAATAGAATAGTCAAAATCAAAGGGCCTAAATAGGATAGTCAAAATCAAAGGGCCTAAATAGGGTAGTGGAAATCGGCTAATGTTGCCTATGTCTGAGGGAGGTTGATTTTAGTTTTCATAAATTACATTTCTTATGTTAATGATGTTAGAATCTTACATTTATTAAAAAGTTAAATAATATTTTCTATAAGTTTTGGGTAAATCATTTCAAGCTAAATGTTAATATATGTAATTCTGATTAAGTGGCTGTTTTTTCATGCTCTACCTATTTAGATATATATATATATACCATGGCTAAATTATTTGGTAGTTATTGTTGTTTATTATACCCCCACTCGTAGAGAGGGGGCTATATTGCAATCACCTTGTCCATCCGTCCGTTAGTCCATCCCTCCGTTTGTCCGTCCGTTCACACTTTCGTAACAGATATCTCAGCTTCTACTGGAAGAAATTATTTGATATTTGATATATGGCTTTGGCATGGTGACTAATGTACCGTGTCTCCCCTTTCCAGGTTTACTGCACATCTACTTCCTGTTTACAGTGCGACTTAGAATTTTTCATGTTTGGCGTAATGAAAACTTTCGTAACAGTTATCTCCGCTTCTACTGGAAGAAATTATTTTATATTTGATATATGGCTTTGGCATGTTGACTTGTACCATGTCTCCCCTTTCCAGGTTTACCGCACATCTACTTCCTGTTTACCGTGCAACTTACAAATGAACGAGTGGGGGTATTCTTAGCACGACGTACCGTGCAACATCTTGTTACTTGTTACATTACATTAATGTTGGAAAAGGTGTTTACTAAAAGACAGCTGTTTAAAATACCCCATCATCAAAGATAATTTAATATTCAGTCAGGATAATAGTTTTCTTAAAACACAACCATTCCAAACATAAAAACAGGCAATCATTGTGTTCTGAAAAAGTCTCATTCATCCCTGTTATATTTTCCATATTTTATTGTGAAATGAAGATTTTTATAATCAAGAAAATCAGAGATACGAAAACATTGCACAGTATCATGATTTTTATTGTTATCATTGACAGATAAATATTTCTGTGAACATATTCCTGAGATACAGGTGACGATTTTATGTAAATTGTGGTCTAATATTTAATTTGTGTTGGTGATATGTTGGTGATATATGTTGTGTGATGACTGTTTTTGTTTTACAAGCATTCTAATGGTTATAAGGTAAGAATTGTGGATCACATGTATAGACTAATTTGCTTTTATTTGTAATGATAGGTTTTTTATGTTGTTTTCACTGCAACTAGGCTCTGATTTCTTGGAAAAGAATATAAAGACTTGAAGCTAAAATAATAACTTGAACTCCATAAAAAGATATTTTTGAGAATATCAGGATTACGGTTTTTTTTAGCACTGAGGATTCTATTTACCTGTAAAATTAGAAAGAAAGAAAAAACTGGAAATAAATCCTTACTTATAAATCATTACCTTTTTTTTTAATTTTTTTTTTTTTTTTGCAAATGAGTCATGTCTGTAAATATAATGCTAATAATACGGAATTGAAAAATTTATTAACAGTAAATATTATAATATAGAGTTATTGCATGGATATTGTCCCTCCCAATATATCATATTGCACAAGGAAGTGAGTGCAATATGATATATTGTGAGGGACAATATTCATGCAATAAACCTTTTATTATATAGTAATAAATATCTTATGCCTAAAGCATTTTTTATATAAATATTGTGTATTTTATTATATTTAAGTGGATTTTTTAACTACTTCAAATATTCATATTTGAACTAGTGCAATATGACGATACTTAGCGTGCAAATACAAGGATATATTGCATGATTATTTTCCATTGAAATTAATAGGAAAATATTTATTACTATATAATAATTATAGATTATTATATGGCATTTTTCATATTGCATGTCATATCAACCCGAGACCTCCATATTAGCTCAAGGGCCGAAGGCCCGAGGGCTAATATGTGTCGAGGGTTGATATGGCATGTGATATGAAAAATGCCATATCATAACCTATTTATCATATACAGACTGTGGACAAAAGTATTCGTACATTCCAATATTCCCTATATATTTCATATTTAAAAAAAAAATTACCCTGAAGTTAATTCATGACCAATTTTGATAATTTATGTATCAATAAAAACATAATTTTATGTATTTTTACTCTATAATTTCAAAATAATTTTCTATGATAAACATTTTGAGAATACACAAGTTAAACACAGCTGAATTCTTTTTTTTTTAAACAAAATGCAATGATAGTTTTTGCTGACAGATTATTAAAAGTCTGTGTTTAAATCATGGCCATTTGAAAAACATGCCTCAAACAGTTATTTCAAAATTACTAGTTTATGATTAATTTCAGATTATACTCAGTTTTCCTACTTGTGTTTTCATTTGATTTATGAAGCCAGCAGTGTCATCATTCATTGCATAACGAGCATTTTCCATGTTTTCTCCATTATCAATTTTGACAGTAGCAGACGACGGAAGTAAACAAAGATATATTTATGTTTGCTTATATGACAATAAAAATTATTAATTATTATTATATTAATAACGAAAACTAATCGGACAAAAAAAAAAAGACATGAATTCCTCGGGGGAAAAAAAAAGAAAAGAAATAAGGAAGACTTTATAATTACAAGCGAAAACCTAAATACTTCATCTCATTCAAAATTACCGGTCGCAATTTTGAAAAATCCATATATCACCCCCATGTAATACGGCACACATTATTACACCCCCCATGTAATATGGATCAGGTTATTACACCCCCTGGAGATATGACTTGTTGCATTTCGAATTTATGACATATGCAAAATTAAACATATCTTGAGCAAGTATATGATAATTCAATATATCATAATAAAACAAATCTATATCTTATATAAATTAAGGATATAGACAATTATTCCATATAAGGATGTAAATATAAATATACAATGGTAAATAACAATGGAATAGTGTAGAAAAATATGTAATGAATCCAACGATTTCAATTTACATAATGAACTCGGCAAATGAGTGAATTGCCCAACCTCAAGTGGAGTCTGGAATTCCACAATTTTGCAGCACAGGGTTGAATTTATAGCTTTAGTGTTAAACAAAACACGTTAAGAGTTACCGTTCTGCAGTTAAGACAAACAGTATATCATTCTTTCATAAATTATCTCGTTTTCACATATACTCTATGATAAAAACGTATGATGATGCCAGAAAACTAAAAGGGCATCACATTGATATTTCTTAATATTTTACACTTTTTTATTTTCACAATAAAAGCTTCCTATCCCAGGTGAATATCTACTCTATCTGTATATATTTTGTTGTAACAGTTTAATTATGTTTCCCCTTTGAACGAAGGGAGACATTGTTTTAGACTGATTTTTTTCTTCCGCTTTTGCTCCTTCTCAGCGAAGCAGACCATAACTTTTCTGTCTTTCCAGATAGGTCAATTATATTTGGTATGTGAGTGCATGACCATAAGGCAGTGTGTCACATACCGTAATGACCTTTGTGGGACCTTGACCTTTGACCTCAAGGTCAAATAATTGTTTTTTAAATAGTATTTTCTTGTCCGGGCCATAACATTTTTGTATTCGAGATAGGTCAATGATATTTGGTACTCATAATGTGTAACTTATTGTTGTACAGATGGCCACATTAAGGGGAGACATAAGTTTTAGGTATCTAAAACAGTTCTTCCTAGTTTCATTTGTATTAATATTTATGTTAAACTTTACAAAAAAAGAAAAAAAAAGTTTTCATTAAAAATAATGTAAAATAAATTTGTGTAACTATTTTTCCATTTTCCAATTAAAAAAGGGGTGGTGGTAGTAACAGGAATCATATATAATTTAATGAGCATGAAAAGATAATGGTTAACCGTTTCATTAGATAGTAAATGGTATAACTGAAATATTACTGAAAGTGGCATTAAACGTCATAAAAAATAGTATTATCTACTGGGGATAATATGTATGTATGTTAATTATATTATAGATTTTCTTCTTCTTTTTTTTTTTGCAGAAAATTCTATATGTTAAAATTTTAAGTCGAGAATACCAGTTAAAATTTGATAATTGATATTCTGTATCAATGTAAGTCATAATTGTATTTGTTGATATTTTAGGATTCCTTACCAAGTTTCTTGTCTGACTGTTTGTTTGTCAGAGCTTTTAATCATAGGATTTAGTCTTTTATCAAGAAATCTAGAGTTTTTATTCAACACTGATTTTCTTTTAATTTTTTTTAGAATATAGAACATATTGTAAGTTTGTATAGTGCATCATGACTGTATTTTGTAAAACCCATTGTTTTAAGTTCACAGTCAAATTAATCGTCTACATTTCCATATTTTCAGGACTAAAATTTAAATTAGATTTTCCACCCATTATAAATCAGTGTGGAAAATTTGCCAGTTAGAACTAGATTTATAGTCCAGAAAGTATGGTATATTAAAGTCTAACATTTACGTCCCAATCAAATGTACTATGTATTTTGTTTTCTACAATAAAAATGGTAAAATAGTAGCAATCATAGATATTTTTTTTAAATGTTCTGAAATTTGTAGGTCTTTTTTGCTGGATACATTATCATTTTATTTCTCACTATTTTAAAAATGGTGTAATTATTGTATATACTGGTAGGTAAGCCTCATCATATTTTATAGCCAGTATAGAATATGTGTACCATGTATTTCTGTATCTAATAATTTCATTAATAAGGCCAAACATATCGTCCATCTTAATTAAAAATAAGACTCGTCATATTTTATATAATTATTGAATTTGTATTGACACACTGCACTTTTATTCCCTCTAACACTTTAATAAGAGGTTTTGGTTTTAATATATTTTGATTTAAATATTAAATCAACAAATATTAATTTTGTTGACATGTAAATTAATATGTACTACAAATGAATAGATAGGTTCCATTTGAACCAAAAAATGTCATTTTTATTCATATATTTATAATGAGAAGTCAAATGCAAAAAAATTTTTAAGCTCGTGCAATATGATATACTGCTCTGGACAATATTCACCCAATATTTATGCAATAACCCTATAATATTACAATAAATATGTAATAACTTGTCAACATTTAATTTTTGGAGAGAAAAAAAGCTTTTTCCTAAACTATTTTTCATCAGATTGATTAAACATTAGATTTTGAACCTTTTTTTTAGTAATATGATTTTTTTTCACTATTTAATTAAAGATAGCATTTCTAGACTTTTAAAAAAAAATTCATTCTATTAATTTTTGTGTATTTGCATATTTTATATGAATGTGTTAAAGTTTATAAAACTTGTAGTTTATTTTGTAGCAAGATATTTATTGATGTTTCACTTTGGCAGTAAAGCATGTACCTATGTGCTTTAAAACGTAGATTTATGTTCATTTTCTTATGCAAGGCTTAGTTAGTACCCTTCAAATTAACATGTAAATATCCTTTATTTATAGAATTTGGAAAGAATGAATACTACTCTTGTGTATAATTTGAAGTGTTAGCCATAAGTAATTATCATTCTAATATGACGTCCTTCAAACGCTTTGAGTCCAAACCTGTGGTAAAAATAATATATACCTACACCCATTGTAATTTATGACGTCATCGACAATTTATAACGATATTTTACCAATTTTTACATATTAGAATCGAAATAATTCATGGTAGCCCGAATTTATATTATTTTTACCACGGGTAGGCACTTTATGCCTATATTTTACCCCTCGCTAACGCTCGGGGTAAAATAATTAACATAAAGTGCCTACCCGTGGTAAAAATAATATAAATTCGGGCTACCATGAATTATTTCTTAAATGTGCAGAGCTAGTGCTTTATTGGGGCAAAAAATTGAAAGAGAAATAATTGTATAGCCATGCAGTGTGGTGTAATGTACTTTGCATATACTACTTTATATTTGTATAAAATAACTTTGTAGGTGGCTGGTAATACATGAAAATATTTTCAGAATCTGATCATATTTCTTGACTCATTTGTTGATTGAGATAGGTGATCAGACAAAGACAATATTTTTACATTCTACCTCATGGTGTCAACATTATTATTATTATTAAAGGCATACAGCTGTCAGAATTGAATTTTTTTGTTTGTATTAAAAGTTGCCAATATTCGATGTTTTATACTAATAAAATGTTCTGATCAAAAAGCCAGGTTTAGAAAATATGTTATTTATGTCATAATTAGTGAAAAGAATTCGAATGTCTGTTGGTGGAATTGCCATTAACACGACTTGATTATAAGTCAGCTGCAGTTCCGAAGTTTGCCGAACACTGCTATAAATAATCTAGGAAGCATGTTGCATGTAAATTCGTTAGAATTAATATAATTTAAGAAATATATCTCTATGAAATTGGATCCCGGGGTAATCATTTAATATTATATAATGGTATTTAGTAAGAATGACACTTAAAAATCGGAAATACGTGATGAAATCAGTCAAAACAAACCCAAACTCTGCAATGGGGCCCGATGAAGGGAAAATTGTAAACAAATTGTATTCCATATTATTGACAACACTTGAGTTGTCTTGATTATATTTTTATAGATAAAAACAAACATGAAATTCATTATTTTAGTCTCTAATTTAAAAGAGACACCCATAACATCTTTTTTAAAATTTTTACACAAAGCTTGCTGAATCCTCCTTTTTGTGTCATTTTCGTGTAGAATCCGTCAATGTTTTTGTTCTTTCACGATTCGATTTGTGCACAATTTCTTCATCAACAAACAATTTCGCACATGCACAAACGCTATCTCGAATGAGTTCACTGTCAGGTCGTATGAATATTGCGCAGGTCAACATTGAATTCTTTACGGGATGTAATAAAAATCAAACAGCGACGTATTTCCTTTGTTCTAGGCTATTTACGTATGATATTATGAAATATTTCAACTGCAATTAGTATAAAACATTGAATATTGGAAACTTATAGTATAAACAAAAAATTCAATTCTGACAGCCTGTATGCCTTTAAACTGAATCTCATTGGTTCTGTGTAACAAGAACATTACAAATAAATGTCAAAAGTGTTAAGTAATATTACAGAGCTACCCAATGTGCCGTTTTGCATGTCGTTCTATGAAGAAGTCTTTAAAATATAATCAGTGCAAACATCACAACAAAAACTGTGTAAAGTATAATTATTCAGAATAAAATAAAATAATGATTTGATGTTACAGTGGTTGATCTGAACTGATCAATGTCCATTCATAATCAGATTATTCAAATTCAATTTTTTTTTCTGTATTTATAACTGGTTGATATAAATATGAAAAATAAATAATAAGACATAAATATTTACCAATATACGTAAGGCTATTCTAGTAGGGAGGAAAATGAACATCTAGCTGGATGAAATCTTAGAATTTATGAAATCTCGTAAAATGAAATATTCTTGGGTCAAATGAATGCATTTAAATGTTATTTGTTCTGTTGTTAACTTGCATTCTTATATATTTCATTTCAGCAAAAAGATTTTGGGAAGTATGCCTTAATAGGAGCAGCTAGTCAGATTGGTGGGAATCTACGCACAACAATTAGTTTAACTGTGATAATAGTGGAATGTACAGGAGATATTTCATTTGGATTGCCTATTATGATTGTACTTATGATCTCTAAGTGGGTTGGAGATTTCATTACAACGGTGAGAACTTTTTTAGCTAACTCGTTGTAACGTACGATACATGCGAGCTATTGCTATAACTTTGTGTCCATCGTTGGGCATTCTCTGTCCTTTTGGTGGACATAATCAGAATTTGTGATTTTAATAGCAATCCAAAATTCAATATGGCTGCAAGATCCAATAATGCAATATGATTGGTTGGGTCGTAAATAAAATCTTTGATATTACATTGTAAGTGTTGTAGCACATTCAGACAGGACAGTTGAGATTCATTGAATTTTTTCTTTGCACCAGTTTTCAAGATTAAATAACATTTTCTTTTCTGAAATTTTCATTTTGGAGTTACCATGACCACAATAATATAGTAATTAAATTAGCATCTACTAAATGTCACAACTGACCACCATAATATAACTGAAATATTGATGAAAATGATGTTAGATTTCCATAACTTTTGTCAGTCCCTCTTCAAGGGAAGGTAACCCTTGGCTAGCTAAGATGCCATTATAATTACCTAAACCTAAACACAATTTGAACAGGGAAAATAACTAAATAAAAGTGAAAATTATGTATTTATCATTTCTTTTGGTCTCACTTATAAAATTAATATTCTTGTAATTAGTATATTTGCACATATACTCAATTATAGGTTGATTGATTGTGTAATATTTTTACCTATTGATGTTAATTAACAAATGTCAAAGTGATAGACAGCATGATACTAAGGCAAGAAAATATAACTGAGGACACTTTTGTAAGTGATGACTATTGGTCCAAATTTCTCTATAAATACTTCTATACTTTAACATACTGACACCTTCAACAAGTTCAAGATTATCATTGGTTTGTTTGGTTGGTTTATGATGTTTATTGCCATTACAAGAATATTTCAGTTAATATACTGTGGCAGTAAGTTTTATTGGTGGAGAAACCAGAGTACCCAGAGAAAACTAAGTCACTGAGAAACTCTATCACATAATGTTGTATCGAGGACACTTGAGTAATAGACACTGTTTACATAGGTTTCAAGATTATGTCATAGGATACACATGACAATTGAAAAAGGCTAAATTTACTATTTACAGGTTTTATTAGTTAGTACAGTGTTAGCAGCCTTGAATGTTATTTAAGAGTTCTTCTTTTCACAGCATAAGATACAGTTTTTATACGCCTGTCTCGAGACTGGCCGTATTATGTGATTGGGTATGGCGGTGGGCGGCGGGCGTCCACACAGGTTTCCGCACAATAACTTTAGTTCTGTATATCAAATCTTTACCAAGCTTGGCCACATGATTCCCCTGTGGAAGGGGAAGAACCCTATTTATGTTGGGGTCATTAGGTCAAAGGTCAAGGTCACCATTACTATAAATAGAATTTTTGACAACAGGGTCGTTTCCACCAGATAACTTTAGTTCTCTATATTGGATCTTTACCAAACTTGGCCACACGATTGCCCTGTGGAAGGGGAGAACCCTATTTATTTTGGGATTGTTAGGTCAAAGGTCAAGGTCACCATTACTATAAATATAATTTTTGACAACAGGGTCGTTTCCACATGATAACTTTAGTTCTGTATATTGGATCTTTACCAAACTGGGCCACATGATTCCCCTGTGGAAGGGGAAGAACCCTATTTATTTTGGGGTCATTACCATTATACCGTTTGATAATTTATATAGACGGGCGTATTTTGTGATGCACACATTTCTTGTTAGCCTTTGTGTTGTTTAGTTACCAGTATAAATGTTGATTAGCTTTGGGCAACTTTTGTTTAAACTGTTGATATGAGTTGAATTATTTATAAGTTTATTTTCAGGGATTATATGACATGAACATTGAAGTGATGGGTATACCAATGATACCAGATGAAGCTCCACCATTAGTGGATGATATCAGAGCAAGGTAAGTTTGTACATGTTTCAGCTCTTATCTTGGCAGTTGTTTTGGGTTTTTTGATATTGCTGGATAAACACAATATACGTACATTGTTGGAAAGACTCTCTTTTCTCCCTTTTTCTAAAGCTCGTACAAATAAATTCTATATTTTCCGACAATGTATATGTATTGTCTATATATTTACCATGTTTAACTTGAATACTCCCTTAATTCAAATAAAAATGTTGGTTTATTCGATTTTAACATAATGAGGTTCACCGTAGTTGGAGTGACAAAACAAAGTTCTACTAAAGTCGGGGTGGCATCTACCTACATATGTATACAAACAGTGCCAATTGATAATAAAGTTATGTGTCATGTAGGTTGGTAGTTTTCTTTAAGTACATCAGTTCATCAACCAATATTGAAATCTTTTTTTCTGATCAACCTTTGTAATTACAATGGCATACAGACATGACAGAATACAAAATACAAAATACAAAAAAAAGTGTACAAAGCGATTTTCAATACGCAATAAATTGTACACAGTAAAACCTGTCTAAACCGACCCCTTTGGGACTGACAAATTTGTTCAGTTTAGACAGGTGTTTGGTTTAGTCAGGTTCAAGTTATAGAGACATTTAGTAGATGGGACAGTAAAGTCTGTCTGGTTTAAGGCAGGTTATCGGTTGACTCGGTGTAAAGTCTGTCTGGTTTAGGCAGGTTATCGGTTGACTCGGTGTTCGGTTTAGACAAGTTTCACTGTATAAATATACAACAGAAAAAAGGAAAGGATTTGTATCAATTTTTTGCTAAGAGAAAGCACATTTTCATTTATATGTCTTTCAAATGCACACAATTTTTTTCAATTTTGATTTCGTTTCGATCTTTAATTACATAAACAATATAATATTTAAATTTGTATAATATTTTCTATATTTTTTGACGATCAGACACAAAATTACATTTTAAGCACTAATTGGAATTCATCTCTAATATTATGTGTGTAGCATTAATTACAAATCTGTTTTCCTTTTTGATATTCCAACGTCCCCATTCAATAGGTTGTGTATGGTATCTTTTGATAAGAATAAAAGGAACAAAATGGAAATATGATTGAAATATTTAAAGTACGGTGGAACCTGTCTAATCCGACACACCAAGGGACCAGGGAAATGTGTCGGATTGTACAGGATGTTGGAATACTCAGGTTTTATTTAGTTAACAGAACTATTTTGGGACCATAATTTTTTGTCGGATGTCACAGGATGTCGGAAAACTCAGGTGTTGGATTGCACAGGTTCCACTGTAATATGAAAGGCAAATATCGTGGAATTTTTGGATTAAATATTTTCACTTAATATGTCACTTAATTTTAACTAAAATCAACTGCATAACATTAAAAATCCACTCAAAAGCAGATTTTAAGAGCAAATCGCAAAATATTTGACAGCAGATAATTCTGTTTTCCCGTACAGTAATGCAAAGGATATGCATGTGACCCAAGATTTGAACTCTTTTGGGGAGATTATCACTCATGTGCAATGTTCAGTTGATGAAAAAAAAAAATATATTTTCCGTGTGTACCATATAAGAATAAATGCACTAAAAAAAATGGTTCACACCACATGAAACAGACAGATTCCTCAATAATCATTGTCAGGAATGTGTGCGTGCTTACCTCAGCATCCATGATTGTTTATCTTTTCTTCATGAGGTCATGATCGGAACAAAACAACTGAAAGTTAATCCACAACAATGGCGAGGACGATAAACATGCAGATTTCTAGTTGTTGGGAACATATTTTGACTTGAAACATGCATGAATAGCTTAGTAAAGGTACCACTGTATTCCAAATTGATTTTTCAGGGAAAAATTTTCTACACCCAAAACTGGTGTAATATTACTTTTAAACACCCATTACGTTAACCCTAAACATTGGTTAACACCCATTACGCTAACCCTAAACATTGGTTAACATCCATAACATTAACCCTAAACATTGGTTAACATCCATAATGTTAACCCTAAATATTGGTTAACATCCATAACATTAACCCTAAACATTGGTTAACATCCATAACATTAACCCTAAGCATTGGTTAACATCCATAACATTAACCCTAAGCATTGGTTAACATCCATAACGTTAACCCTAAACATTGGTTAACACCCATAACGTTAACTCTAAACATTGGTTAACATCCATAACGTTAACTCTAAACATTGGTTAACATCCATAACGTTAACTCTAAACATTGGTTAACATCCATAACATTAACTCTAAACATTGGTTAACACCCATTACGTTAACTCTAAGCATTGGTTAACATCCATAATGTTAACTCTAAACATTGGTTAACACCCATTACGTTAACTCTAAGCATTGGTTAACATCCATAATGTTAACTCTAAACATTGGTTAACATCCATAACATTAACTCTAAGCATTGGTTAACATCCATAACGTTAACTCTAAACATTGGTTAACATCCATAACGTTAACTCTAAACATTGGTTAACATCCATAACGTTAACTCTAAACATTGGTTAACACCCATTACGTTAACTCTAAGCATTGGTTAACATCCATAACGTTAACTCTAAACATTGGTTAACATCCATAACATTAACTCTAAACATTGGTTAACATCCATAACGTTAACTCTAAACATTGGTTAACATCCATAACGTTAACTCTAAACATTGGTTAACATCCATAACGTTAACTCTAAACATTGGTTAACACCCATTACGTTAACTCTAAACATTGGTTAACATCCATAACGTTAACTCTAAACATTGGTTAACATCCATAATGTTAACCCTAAACATTGGTTAACATCCATAATGTTAACTCTAAACATTGGTTAACATCCATAATGTTAACTCTAAACAGTGGTTAACATCCATAATGTTAACCCTAAACATTGGTTAACATCCATAATGTTAACCCTAAACATTGGTTAACATCCATAATGTTAACTCTAAACATTGATTAGGCATAAGTTTTTATGTTTCTGTTTCAGTGAAGTGATGTCATCACCATTAATAGTGGTTAAACCAAAAGAAAAAGTAGGTCATATAGTAGATTTGTTAAAGACAGAGTGCATGTGTGGTTTTCCTATAGTAGAAACACCAGAAGATGTAAGTAATATATTAGGAAGAGTCATGGGGGTGAAAGTTTATCAAATCAAACTTAAACTTACACTCTAATTAAATCTTTAGAGAAAGAAAATTGTCAACAAATGTTGAAATGAAAGTTGTAAGGAACACATTTAACATCTTTTTCTACAGAAAATAACATTATTGCAAAAAATTTTCAGGATGAATTTGAATATAAATTTATTTTCTCCACAATGATATTTTTACAGGAGCCTGGCAGAATAAAATTAAAAGGCTTAATTCTACGTGAGCAGCTTATAGTGCTATTAAAGAAAAAAGTAAGTTTGTAGGTGCTAGAGGTAAGATGAGGTTATTAAATTCCATCTCTCCCTCTCAAATACTATAAAATTGATTGAGTCTGAACTATATATAACAGGTAATCATTTGATGGTCACTTACAAAGTATTTTATTTTTGTGTCAATTGAAAATACACCATCTCTTGACAAGTTTAGCATAGGACTCTATGGGAACAATATTTAAGAATATTCTTATTTGAAAACACTTAACCATTTGGTAGCAAACTTTTCTGGAATGTTCCTTGGATATTTATCTACAATATGTCTGTGATGTTTCCATATCATTCAGAAATCAAAGATGGCCACCTCTGCAGGACAAAGTTTATGTATAGCAGCCTGAAAGTTCATTTTACACCAGCTTCTTTGATTTTTATATGCCTGTCTCGAGACGGGCCGTATTATGTGATTGGGTATGGCGGGCGGGTGGGTGGGCGGACGTCCACACAGGTTTCCGCACAATAACTTTAGTTCTGTAAATTGGATCTTTACCAAGCTTGGCCACATGATTCCCCTGTGGCAGGGGAAGAACCTTATTTATTTTGGGGTCATTAGGTCAAAGGTCAAGGTCACCGTTACTGTAAATAGATTTTTTGACAACAGAGCCGTTTCCGCACAATAACTTTAGTTCTGTATATTGGATCTTTACCAAACTTGGCTACATGATTCCCCTGTGGAAGGGGAAAAACCCTATTTATATAGACAGGAGTATTTTGTGATGCACACATTTCTTGTTAAAACTTGAGTTAAACCTCAATATGTGAAGAATTATTTGCTGTTTGAAAATATCAGTTTATCCTTTTAAACATGATTTTTTTGTTGTTGATTTAAGATTTTTAGTCCAGAAGGTCTTCCACAACCAAAAGGAATAACAATCACAGATTTCAGAAATTTTTATCCATTATATTTGAAGATTGATGTAAGTATTGTAAACAAACGATTTTAATTTTAAAAGCCATTATTTTTCTATACATTTGTGTAAAATTATGAAAAGAAAGTTTAAGCAGTGATAGTCAACAATTCCACCAGTACATCAAAATGAGCTATTACCTCTCATGAACACTAAGAAGACCATTACATATGGAAATACAGGTCCTGGCTTTGGACAGGCACAAAAATGTGGCTGGATTAAACTGGTTAATGGGATCCCACCCCAAAAATACATATAAACATAATGTATACAGACGTTATAATAGCCTTCAGTAATACTGTTTGGTTCTCACAGGCAATTCTATCTCAAACAAAGGAAGACAATAGGATTTTTATCCAAGTTTTATGTGAGTGGGTAATTGTTGCTGAAATCTTCGTATGTATTTGTTTAATACTTTTTTTATTACTTTTATTGACAATGTGTTTTTGAGGAAGAAAAATGCTCCAAGATAATTCTGGCATGATTCACCTTTGTTGTCTGATTAGAATTGTATATTCAACAAGAGATAACTCACTTATATTATTATACAGCATGTCAAAATTAAATAAAGTGTGTGAAGCAAATAATAAAAGAAGGCATGTTTCTCATCACCAGTCACATGGTCATCATCTGATACTTAAACAGCCCCAGTGGTTCTCATCACCAGTCACAGGGTCATCATCTGATACTTAAACAGCCCCAGTGGTTCTCATGACCAGTCACAGGTCATCATCTGATACTTAAACAGCCCCAGTGGTTCTCATGACCAGTCACAGGTCATCATCTGATACTTAAACAGCCCCAGTGGTTCTCACCACCAGCCACAGGGTCATCATCTGATACTTAAACAGCCCCAGTGGTTCTCATCACCAGTCACATGGTCATCATCTGATACTTAAACAGCCCCAGTGGTTCTCATCACCAGTCACAGGTCATCATCTGATACTTGAACAGCCCCAGTGGTTCTCATCACCAGTCACAAGGTCATCATCTGATACTTAAACAGTCTCAGTGGTTCTCATCACCAGTCACAGGTCATCATCTGATACTTAAACAGCCCCAGTG
>MJUT01002884.1:57683-71881 GCA_002080005.1 Gigantidas platifrons
TTCTCATCACCAGTCACATAGTCATCATCTGATACTTAAACAGCCTCAGTGGTTCTCATCACCAGTCACAGGGTCATCATATGATACTTGAACAGATCCAGTGGTTCTCATCACCAGTCACATAGTCATCATCTGATACTTAAACAGTCTCAGTGGTTCTCATCACCAGTCACAGGGTCATCATCTGATACTTAAACAGCCTCAGTGGTTCTCATCACCAGTCACAGGGTCATCATATGATACTTGAACAGATCTAGTGGTTCTCATCACCAGTCACAGGTCATCATATGATACTTGAACAGATCCAGTGGTTCTCATCACCAGTCACAGGGTCATCATCTGATACTTGAACAGATCCAGTGGTTCTCATCACCAGTCACAGGGTCATCATCTGATACTTAAACAGCCCCAGTGATTCTCATCACCAGTCACATAGTCATCATCTGATACTTAAACAGCCTCAGTGGTTCTCATCACCAGTCACAGGGTCATCATATGATACTTAAACAGCCTCAGTGGTTCTCATCATCAGTCACATAGTCATCATCTGATACTTAAACAGCCTCAGTGGTTCTCATCACCAGTCACAGGTCATCATCTGATACTTAAACAGCCTCAGTGGTTCTCATCACCAGTCACAGGGTCATCATCTGATACCTTTAAACAGCATCCATACCTTACTCTTTCATATATCAATATTCCATAGAATTTATTCTCATTCATGTCACACAGAATTCAGTACCAACAAACTACCACATCCACTTAGCTTGCAGGCATTTATAATAAATGTATTATATCCTGAGTTATCTTACTGCCTCTCCCCTTCTCCCCCTCCCCTCCCCCATTTACGTGAATTTAGAAAGAAAAAAAACCAAAGTTTACCATATCTAAATTGATTGATTAATATTGTCTTGTATGATCATCTACATTGTTAACAGTTTACTGTTAGATCACAGCTACTCTTTCTTCTACATGCAGTGAGATTATCCACACTATAGGATCAGATAAGTGGTCATTCTATCCTGTCAACTCATAGCTACAAACTATACGAATCAATTGTTTTCTTTCATTTAGGATATAGATATTTCAGAAGAAGAAAAAAATTATATAATGGACCTTAGACCATTCTACAACCCAACACCACACACTATAGAAAAGGTATTTTACATATATATTTAGATATAAATAGACAGATTCATGTCATAGTTGATGACCTGTTTTTTTTCAGTGACTAACTTCAAAATTGCTTTCAGTAAATATATTTTTTGATTATTTATTATTAATTAGTATCATAAGATTTGACATGGAGATAAGTGTTACAAATGGCTTGAAATTTAAATATTTATGTACATGTATATAAAACAACTGTTTGTAAATACATGTATATTTCTGACCCTTTTTAGCTCACCTTGCCAAAGGCAATGTGAGCTTTTGCCATCACTTGGCGTCCATCGTCTGTCGTCCATTAACTTTTTGCATTTTAATCTTCTCCTCTGAAAACTCTCAGCCAAATGAACTGAAACTTGGTAGGAAGCATCTATGGAAGGTCCTCTCTAAAGAGTGTACATTTTGTTATGATCCATTACCAAACATGGCCCTCCACAGGCAATTCTTGTTTCTGATTGGCCAATTTTATAAAAAAAAATCTCCTCCTCTGAAACTGCTTGGCCAAATTAACCGAAACATGGCAGGAAGCGTCTATGGAATGTCCTCTATGAAGATCGTTCATTTCGTCCCGATCGGTTAACAAACATGGCCACCACAGGAAATTCTTGTTTCTGCTTGGTCGATATCTAACAAATCTTCTCCTCTGAAACTGCCTAGCCAAATGAACCGAAACTTGATAGGAAGCATCTATGGAAGACCCTCTATAAAGATTGCTCATTTCATCCCGATCCGTTAACAAACATGGCCACCACAGGCAATTCTTGTTTCTGATTGGACGATTTTTTAAAAATCTTCTCCTTTGAAACCGCTTTGCCAAATGAACCGAAACTTGGTAGGAAGCATCTATGGAAGGTCCTCTATAAATATTGCTCATTTCATCCCGATCCGTTAATAAACATGGCCGCCACAATCAATTCTTGTTTCTGATTGCTTCATTTCTAAAAAAAATCTTCTCCATTGTAGTAATCTGTTAAAAGGGAGATAACTCTTGCATTAAACTGTTAAAAAAAAGATAATTCTTGCCATTATCTCCCTTAGAAATTTACTAATGCTGATATAGTGAAACATATTTATACTATACATTACATGTAGGTATTCACATTTTTATATTCTTTTTAGCTCACCTTGCCAAAGGCAATGTGCACTTTTGGCATCACTTGACATCCGTCGTTTGTTGTCTCTCATCTGTTAACTTTTCACATTTTAATCTTCTCCTCTGAAACCCATCAACCAAATGAACTGAAAGTTAGTAGGAAGCATCTATGGAAGGTCCTCTCTGAAGAGTGCACATTTTGTTATGATTCATTACCAAACATGGCACCCCACAGGCAATTCTTGTTTCTGATTGGCCAATTTTATGAAAATCTCCTCCTCTGAAACCACATGGCCAAATTAACCGAAACATGGCAGGAATCATCTTTGGAATGTCCTCTATGAAGATCATTCATTTCATCCCGATCGGTTAACGAACATGGCCACCACAGGCAATTCTTGTTTCTGCTTAGTTGATATCTTAAAAGTCTTCTCCTCTGAAACTGCCTAGCCAAATGAACCGAAACTTGGTAAGAAGCATCTACATGTATGGAAAGTTGTGTATTAAGTTTCCTCAAAGCAGAATGAAAGTTGAGCGAAACATGCTCAGCCCACTGAGCCTCTAGTTTATTTAAATGGTTCAAAGAAAGTTTCTTTCCATGGTGGCTATTAAATAGACTATTTGTACATTTCCGACTTGATTCTAAAATTATATGTTTTTAGCTCACCTGACCCAAAGAGTCATGTGAGCTTTTGTCATCACTTTGCGTCCGTCGTCGTCGTCCGCGTCTGTAAACTTTTCATACTTTCATCTTCTTCTTTGAAACTACTGAACAGATTTGGACCAAACTTGGCAGAAATGTTCATTGGGAGGTCCTCTACCAAATTTGTTATTTTGGTTTAGATCGGAAAACCAACATGGCCGCCAGGGCCAATAATGTGTTCTGATTGGTTGAAACTTTGAAAATCTTCTTGTCAGAAACTACTCAGCCGATGGAATTGTAACATTATAGAAATGGTGACTGGATGGTCCTCTACTAAATTTGTTATTTTTGTGCCAATCGCATATCCAAGATGGCCGCCATGACTCGACTTAGTTTTAACATAGGACCCTATGGGGAAAATGTTTAAATTTTGTTCCTCTGAAACCAGTAAGTCAATTTAAAGCAAACATGGCATGAATGGTCCTTAGGTGGTCAACTTTCAAAATAATGTCATGTGACCCCGATCTCCATCCAAGATGGCCGCCATCAGTGAACATAGTTTTAACATAGGACCCTATGGGAAAAATGTTTAAATTTTGTTCCCTCTGAAACCAGTAAGCCAATTTAAAGCAAACATGGCATGAATGGTCCTTAAATGGTCAACTTTCAAAATTATATCCAGTGACCCAGACCTCCATCCAAGATGGCTGCCATCAGCGGACATAGTTTTAACATAGGACCCTATGGGAAAAAATGTTTTAAAATCTTCTCCTCTGAAACCAGTAAACCAATATAGCAAACATGTCATCGATGGTCCTTCGGTGGTCAACTTCCAAAATTGTGTTCAGTGACCCCAATCTCGGTCCAAAATGGCCGCCGTTAGCGGCCATAGTTTTAACATAGGACCCAATGGGAAAATTGTTTAAAAGTCTTCTCCTCTGAAACCAGTCAGCCAATTTAAAGCAAACATGGCATGGATGTTCCTTGGGTAGTATATACTTTCAAAATTGTGTCCGGTGACCACAACCTTCATCCAAGATGGCTGCTATGAGCAGACATAGTTTTAACATAGAACCCTATGGGATTTGAATAGTAACTTAGATGTATTCGGCATGCAGACATTCTTAAGAGGACTTATTTATATCAGGTGAGCGATACAGGCTCACCTGAGCCTCTAGTTGCATGTTTTAATAGAAGTTATTATCAATTTTAGTGCTGGAAAAGTCTAAGGAAAATTACATATAATCTGTGCAAAATTTTAATGTTTTAAAATTATCTTCTGATTTTTCACAAGGTTCAAATATCTAAAAATTTAAAGAAAATTATACTCAAATTAATTTAAATAATAGTTTTCCTTTCCGTTTCTCTTGCGGGGCAATCATGATCATATGAATATTCTTAATTTGTTCTATACAAATTGTTATGAAATAATAATCACTGATTTTGTAGTTGTACAATTTTATAATTGTATTTTTGGGCCATCGTTGCCATGATCATATGGTAGTTGGATTTACAACTACCTATGCAATCTGTACCTATCACCAGTGTCGCTGTGGGTTTGAATCCTGCTCAGGCACAACATTATTATGATAAAGTTTGTTAGTAATGGCAGGTTGGTGGTTTTCTCTGGGTACTCCGGTTTCCTCCACCAGTAAAACTAACTGCCACAATATAACTGAAATATTTATGAAAGTGGCATTAAATACTACAAACCAACCAACCATTTCTCTTGCATGCAACAGGTCACATTTTACCTGGTCTAAGGGAAATAACTCGTATGGAAAAATTATTAAAAAAAAAGAGAAAAAAACATAATTTATGAATCAATTCAGGAATATGCAAATGATCTGTTGAAATTTTTAAAATAGGTTAAAAATGTATTTCAATTTATTCTTTTTCAGAGACTTTCCCTTCCAAAAGTATTTCATGTGTTCAGAGGTTTAGGATTAAGACACTTAGTAGTAACAGATGACAGATATACAGTTAGTATTACTAATAGCAGCTTATTTTTAAAGTTGTCCAATTTCAATTTTTGATAAGGGGAAAAAAAAACATATAATACAAGATAGACTGTATAATTTTAGCAATCATGGTCATTTGTAGATTTAAGTGGATGCCATTCTAATCCTACTTTCCTTTGGGTCATTTTAGCCTAAACTTTGTAGGTATGATATCGATATATGGAGTATCCATATTGTGGGATGGTTCTAAATGTAATAATTTTTATGGAATACTTGACTATACAACTAAGGTCAATTTTTGCTACATCATTAAACACCGGCGCTGGACATTTTAGTGGATTGATAGGACGTTTTAGCGGAAAAAAATGGACGTTTTAGCAGAAAATTTGTGAACATTTTAGCGGAAGATTTATAAGACATTTTAGCGGAATTTAAAATAGGATGTAGACATGTTAGCGGGAGAGTTAGGTCAAATATACGTCTTCCGTTAGCCAGACTAAGTCTGTTGCCCTTCCCACCAACGGGGAGGTGTAGGTAGAATTTTTAGCAGGATATAGTTCATTTGAATTCATTTTTTCTTTCATCAGGTTCATGACTATGCTAGTTCTATCAGTTCAGATACGAGCTTTGTAGTCTTTCACAGAGCATCTCCAATAAACAACATCATATTGTAGTATTCCATCAACTCTGTACCGAAACCAGTCGCAAGTGATACTCCTTTTCCCTCGATTCGTTTCTACCTCTACCACTTCCATACTGTTCAGTGTTGTAATTACAAATGAATATGTACATATACTTACCTGTATGAATATGTACATATACTTACCTGTATGAATATGTATGTGTTAATGAGTTTTATTCAATTTTTGCTGACTTTACATTGATTGTATAAAAAGAATTAAAGTTACATGTGAAACAATTTCGCTAAAATGTCCATTGAATTTTCACAGGTAACCAATTTTTCTTCCGCTAAAATGTCCACTAAAGTTCCTGCTAAAATGTCCATTCACACCTTTAGAAATTCCGCTAAAATGTCCTGCGCCCTTAAACACAATGACCAACTATTAGACAAGCAAGTGATTGTACATGCTATGGAACCTCATGTTGGCTTTCCATTTAAATTCAAGTAAAACATAATGGTGTTGACAGATTTCTTAAAATATTTAAAGTATCTGGTATTATAATTATTTTTTGTTGTTATTTGTTTATTTTGAAAAATAGGCAAATACAAAAAAAATAAATTAATGTAAGATATCACATATTCTCAGATGTTATATTTTACTCCTAGATATAAATGAAATAATATTGTTGCAATTAAATATTTGTGTTTTTCTTTTTGCAGCCTTTAGGAATGATCACTCGGAAAGATTTAGCTAAATTTAGAGCTGGCACTAGAAGAGGCTTTGTAAAAATAGAACATTTGAAGATAGAAAATGAGTGAAAATGAATCTTAAGAAATCTTGACTTATAAATGGGCTAAGAAGTTATTGAAAAAGTTTGCTCAATTTTTGTCAGATTTTATTATTGGTTTTTTAATGATTACAAGATTGTACTATTTTAATGTTCATTGATAATGTTGCAGAAATGATTCAGAGTACAATGTGTTCCTTATGATACAGTGTGTTCCTTATGCTACAGTGTGTTCTTTATGATACAGTGTAGTCTTTTGAATACAGTGTGTTCCTTATGATACAGTGTAGTCTTTTGAATACAGTGTGTTCCTTACAATACAGTGTAGTCTTTTGAATACAGTGTGTTCCTTACAATACAGTGTTTTCCTTACGATACAGTGTAGTCTTTTGAATACAGTGAGTTCCTTACAATACAGTGTAGTCTTTTGAATACAATGTGTTTCTTATGATACAGTGTAGTCTTTTGAATACAGTGTGTTTATTCTGATACAGCATGTTCCTTATTATACAGTAGTCTTTTGAATACAGTGTGTTCCTTTTGAAATATGGCATTTCTCCTGGTACAGTGTGTTTCTTCTGATGCAATGTATTCCATTTTTTAGACCTGTTCCTCCTTGATGAATTGTGTTCCTTCTGATACATTGTGTTCCTTCTTGATACATTGTGTTCCCCCTGATACAATTTATTCCATTTCTAAGATGTAACATGTTTAGATCTGTTGTTTATCTGAGAAGTGTTTATTATTATTCTGGGAACATTTATCAAAAATTAGTTTCTGCTATGTTTTTTTTCAATGTGTCTGAATTTTACATTTTAAGGGATTTCTTTGTACTTTAGATACTACATGTATACACAGTGTACTGTTTTGTAAAACAAGAAAGACTAGTGTTTTCAAATGAAACTCTTTACTTGAAGTTGAACAAAGTAAACATACCTCCTGAGAGGGTGAAAAACTGAAAATACAAAATTAAAAAACCTTACTAGCAAATCAACACAATAAAAAACACATACAAGTACAATCGCTATCATAAAATGCACAAAAATACACAAAATACAGATAATATGCACTTTAGACTAGGTGAATGCAAAAATATATAGCTGTAAATTTCTGTGGTTTTTTGAGGAAAACGGAAGTACAACCAAAAATTACTTATTTAATTGTTGCATAAAAATGTGACATATCAACGACCATTTACGGTAATGTTACAAACGGCTACGTGACGATAGCACTATCCAATATTTTGAGAAGTAAAAATTTGCATTTAAAATAACTCAATAACTAGTAAATTTGATCTGTAAAAATCGCATGAATGTATTAAAGCATTATTATCACATATAAACACGGACATGAGAAATAAAACGGATTTGTTCAAATGTTAAAGATAACCCAAAAATTGACACCTTTCAAACTTATTACACTTTGGCATACCATAATATATATTCAAAAATTATGCATTTATAAGGCAAAAAGGAAAACTTACGCTTTGGTGTCGTGCAGATACAGAAAATATGTAAAATTCAGTTTAAATTTTGACCATAAAAAACTTAACCGGAAAATGTGTTGCATATATAACATAAAAAACAATGACGGAAAAATACAGCATTTCCGGAAACATTACACACAGACTTTTTTTTGTTACAAGATTAATAATTAATCAAATTAATAAAGTACAATGGGTGGATTTTAAGTTGGAGAATGTCATCGTATCTCTCCATTCCTTAAAAACAATGGGCCTTGGCCCCTTTGGGGCCTCGGCTCCATTATTTTTAAGGAATGGAGAGTTACTCGGACATTCTCCTATGCATAATGTATACTTTTAGAATTAGAAGTAATTGATAAATCATTAGATAGAGATGTATAATTTATCTAATGAATGTAATATCCATTTTGACATGCTAAACTAAGCTTGATAATTTACCACTTGGAAGTATTGATTTGAAAAGCCTTATATTAGAAACAATAGACTTTTTGCACATTCATGGTTTGATTCTAAAATGATATGTTTTTATACTTTTTTTCATAGGAGTTATTTCCCTTACAACATGCTTCTAGCAACAGCAACAAAAAGAAAGATTTTTAGTATGATTTTCTGATAATTTGTAGATATTTCAACCTTGTAAAAAATTGAAGGATAATTGTATAGCAAATAGAAAATTCACTAGTATTTTCAACATTAAAATTTTGTACAAATTATGGGGAAAATATATATTAATTACACTGAATTTTGCATGAAATGGCACCCTTTTGGCTCCATTGAATTTAAATATCTCCTATAAAAACATGTAAAAACATCATTTTAGAATCATATCAGAAATGTGTAAATGGTCTTGTATCAAGATATGCCATGGTATAGAAAATCTTTATGTAGAAAAGTATTGAAAAGAGAATGTACCCTGTTGTACAAACTACAATACATACCCATTACATACATAGTGTGGTGGTACAAAACTTTGTATCAGGTCGAGCCAGTATCACTACGAGTCGTGAAAGCGACGAGTTGTGATGCGGTTAATTCACGCAACAGGCAAGACCTGATACATAGTCTTGTACCAACACACTATTTATGTAATAAGTTTATCTAACATTTCAATAAAAAAAACAAATTTTAAACAAATAACAAGGGTCGAATTAATATTTACAACTTTTTTTTACAATATTCTCAGGAAGACTACATTTTGTGAATGATGTTACGTTATTTGTTGCCGTTCTTTCACCAATGTCGAATTACTGTTCAATCACTTTCAGTGTCACTGTACAATCCGACAACGCTTTTAAAAATGAAATGTGGACCTTATAGTTGCTGGAAATATTGATACTATGGCTTTACGTTGCCTACATTGATGTGTTTTTCTCCGGATTCCAATGATATGACGTCATGACAAAGGAGTTTGGCAGAGAACGTCTCTTGCAACGTCGCGTCATTCTTTTATCACCACAGTTATCTTGTATCACACAGGCTATTTTCGTTAATTTCAAGGGAAAATGTACATAATGTTAGATAAATACAAATGTACATTTATACTATTCATAAAATTGAAGAGGATGTACAAATTAAACCTACTGTAAGTTGTAGGTTAGATAATACACTGGGTTATAAAATGAAATAGTGCTGTAATTGGATAATCATTTGTTAAATATCAATGGACTTCTGTTTTTTTCATACTATTTAATCCTTTTAACAGGAAGGTACTACTGTTTTAGGGCTAATCCAGAATGATAGAAATGTACACTTTGACATATCATATCACCTGTCAAATAATTTTTAATTGGACTATTTGAGATAAAAAAAAATATTGTAAAAATATCAAATAATAGGTGTCTACAGAATACCTATTTGATATTTTTTTCTGGAATTATCGTTCCTATGCTAGATTTATATTTTAAGATGATTTAAAGGTAATTTAACATGAATATAAAATGTGTTCCTTTTGATTTATTTTTTGCAATTATATGTGATTGATATGTGTATTTTTTTAATGGTTTCATGTGACAAAAATGTTTAAATTATTTACAAATTTAGTATTGTTCCAAAAGTATGTCAATTTTTCAGTGTTACACTATTGGTATATATTCTAAGAAAGACATACTTTCTGAAGATTTTGTTTCATGGAATTGGACAAGAAACCAATTCTTGAGAATTTTTTTAACAAAATTGTGTTTGATTCTATTCTAGCATGACCTCCTTCTTTTGCTTTGTTAACAAACGAGCGAGTTATCCATTCGTTATAATCTCATTAGCACATGCACCGGTGAATGTGACTGACTTTTCCATTGACAGCATAAATTGTGTGCGACATTTTCCGCAGAAGTAAATATAAATTATCGTCTTCCAATCAAAGTATACTACCATATTTGTACTCTTAGACATATCAGAATCGAAATAAATCATGGAAGCCGGAATGTGTTCTGAGTTTTAACATGGATTGGCGGATATTAGTAAATTTTATCCCTGGCATCTGGCTCGGGATAAAATACTAATATTCGGCAGTCCATGTTAAAACTCCCAACACATTCTGGCTTCCATGATTTATTTCTTAAATAGAGTGATTTGATATACTTTCGTCGTGGTACTGTATGTTATATACATAAATGAAAATGATCCTAAGATATGATTGGATCCTCGTAGTTTAGAATTAACCTAGAATTATATGAATCTAGAATAAGAATATTTCAGCTGGCAGTCATATATATATGTACATGTATATAATATCATTGATTTTTTTTGCAAGAATGCAGTTCTCAGACAGAGTAATTTCACATCAAAGGCAAAGCATGTGATATGAGATATGATGATAAGCCCATTTCGAGCAAAACATATCAATGATATTTTGATTATCAAGGATTTGGTAACGTGACATCAGTGATGTCATTATAACGTTATATTAGAAAACAGGGATATTATTTTAATATCACGCTAGTTGATAATAATTCTAACATGACCTCACTCTTTCCCTTTGTTAAAAAAAACCAGAATTATTTCTTCGTATTATCTCATTAGCACATGTGCCGATGAATGTGACTGACATTTCCATTGGCAGCATAAATTGTGACCCGAATAATGCCGATAGAGGGCGCAGTATTATTCGAGTTACATAAATTGTGTGCGACATTTTCCGCAAGCGAATGTATAAATTACCGTTTTCCAATCAAAGTATACTGTATTTGTACTCTTAGACATATCAGAATCGAAATAAATCATGGAAGCCAGAATGTGTTTTGAGTTTTAACATGGATTGGCGGATATTAGTAAATTTTATCCCTCGCTTCTGGCTCGGGGTAAAATACTAATATCCACCAATCCATGTTAAAACTCCCAACACATTCTGGCTTCCATGATTTATTTCTTAAATACTATCCGTTTAAAGATAGAAGGATAAACATTTAAATCATTGATAACTCTAATTATTTAACTTGGAGTAAATAATATTTCCTTGAAATAATTGAGAGTACCGGTATGTAGTTTATAAAATTGTATGTTATAACAGCAGTTACAAAGAATGGCTGATAAACAAATATTTTGAAACAAAATGGGCAGAGAAAAGTTTGATAAAACAAACAATACAAACAGATCAAAATATACAACTGCTTTCAAACCCTCCTGTGATGGTATTATTTACGTGGAATGTTATCTCATTTAATGTAGCATTTGTCTGTTTGTTTATTGTTTGAATCTCATTTAAAAAAAAAATGTACAGAAATTTCATTATTAGTGTTTGAAATATGGTTGAATCTCAAACATTATAGTATTGTCACTAAATGTATGAATCTCAAAATATACAAAAATAATTGTTTTAGTTTTGAATAATATTACATCTGTGGTCTTATGATTCTGAGGGCCACCTTTTCATCTGTGGTACAACGGTCCTATGACTCCGGGACCCACCTTTCCACCTATGATATTTGCAGCCTTATATTTACAACATCATTGTAATGCTAACAGGTGGATTATACGTTTTATCCCTTTAATAGTTGTAAGAATCTCATATTCCTTCAATTATGGTTTTAATTTTACATGTAATTTGTCATACAGTATTTTGTCAGATGTTTATTCCTGTATTTGTACAGAGTTCTCATAGCTGCTCAACACATTCCTAGTAGTGTGTACCTGACAACCAGGCACATGTCACATGACAGAATAGATCTGTTCTTTTTAATTTTATTTATTCAAGAGTGTACACCAGATAGTCAACTGTATGACCACTTTGCCAAACGAAACGAAACTTGGTAGGAAGCCTCTATGTTGGGTCCTCTATAAAGAGTGCCTATTTAGTTCCGATCCATTAACAAACATGGCCTCCACTGGCAATTCTTGTTTCTGATTGGTTGATTTCTAAAAAATCTTCTCCTCTGAAACCACAATCGAAATTTGGTTGGAAGCATCCTTGGAAGGTCCTCTATAAAGATTGCTCATTTAGTTCCGATCAGTTCACAAACATGGCCACCACAGGCAATTCTTGTTTCTTGTTGGTCGATTTCTAAAAATCTTCTCTGTAACTGCTTAGCCAAATGAACCGAAACTTGGTGGGAAGCACCTATGGAAGGTTCTGTATTAAGTTTCCACAAAACAGAATGTGTATTTAATTGATGGAAGTGGCATTTCTGTGGTGGGGTAGATTAATATTAGTATTTTGATATCATAGATTGTGACCTATTATTGATTGTTTGTCCACTAAGTAATTGTCTAGTATCAGGAACAAAGGTTATTGGTCATTTTATTTATTATACCATCTTAACCCACCATTTTGTAATGGATCCGTCCAAATGTTTTGAGGTCTTGAAGACATAACAAAATGATTCAATTGTTTGTATATGTATATGTAAATTTACCTTTCAATTTTTGTTTTTAAGTATATTTTTATCTCTCTATACTGACTTTATTTTGTACTACAACTGTGATATTTTATTACTGGCAGTTCACCAGAGCCAAAGGCTCGTTCAAAGTGAGCTTCTCCCATCATTTGGCTTCCATCGTCTGTTAACTTTTTACATTTTGATTTTCATCTCAAGAAGAACTTTGCCTAATTGAACCAAGCTTGGATGTGATCGTCCTTTGATTGTCCTCTTCAAAATTGAGGTCCGGAAAACCTTGTCAAATCGCCACGGCTTCTTCTTGGTAGAAAAATAGGAAATTTTGAATGGCCACCACAACAATGCAAAGTTTAACAAAGAACCCTATTGGGAAAATGTTGTAAAAATCGTCTTCCCTTAAACCATTAAACCATTTGAAAGGAAATTGCTTAAGAAACTTTACAAATCATTTTAAAGGAAACTTGTTTGGGATGTTCCTTTTACGGTACCCTAAAAAAAGGTTATTTGTGTGTACTTCTTTAGGATTTGATATAGAATACAATATGGTCCCAATAACTGGGCTTAGTTTAACATACGATTAGCAACATGAAATATAACTTTATGCTCATGAAATACAAACCTACATAAAATCCAGACTATATTAATGGCCATTGATATCTTGGTGAGAGTTACAGACTCGGATGAGACTCTTGTTTATGTTTTTATTTTTATTTTATTTGTGTTGATATACTAATGTACTAAATAAGCATTATCAAGATTGATATAAAACAAATTATAGATTGTGCTAAAATAATCCAATATTTACAATAGTTGGTTTTTGGTTTAGCTATCTATTATTTTAGTTTATAAGCTTTTGCTCTTATACTATCAATAATTTGTGTTTAGTATGTTCTAAATACTGTGATCTCGTTTTTATTTGTTGAATACCAGCTGTGGTGGTTTTCTTTGATTCAATTAAACCATGAAATTTAATGCACAATGAATCGAAATGCATAAATAACAAGAGAATTCATTTGCAAGTATTAAAATTTAAAACCTTAAATTCAGATGTCAACGAAAATATCAGGTTCTGACAATCCACGAAAATTGAAACAAACGAATTAAAACGAAACAACAGTAAAAGTCTCTGCAATGCCTTATGACTTCAAGTAGAACTGTTTAGGAAGTATTTCTCTCTCTCTGAAGGAGTGAATTGAAGTGTGTCTTTCAACAGAAGTCAAGAGTTTTCATTAGCACATAACAATTGGCTAGTAAAAACTTCAAAGGATACTATTCTGATTGAAGTACTTTTGATAAAAGTTTGAAAATTTATATCTATAGACAAAAACTTGTATATCATCAATAGAGTTTGATATAAAGTGTGTTTTATACCTTTTATTTACAATTTATATTGTGTTTAATAAATAATTATTCAAATGTTTAAGTAACAAAGGGAAATAACTCTTATTGTTAATACAGCATGTTTAGTTTTCTGCACCTTTTAGCTGTAATGGCAAGACATATTTTTATCAAGGGAATGTGATTGTTTTTACATGTTTTTATTTTTAGCTCACCTGACCCAAGGGGTCATGTGAGCTTTTGTCATCACTTTGCGTCCGTCGTCGTCGTCCGC
>MJUT01002884.1:72575-86993 GCA_002080005.1 Gigantidas platifrons
TTTTAAAATCTTCTCCTCTGAAACCAGTAAACCAATATAGCAAACATGTCATCGATGGTCCTTCGGTGGTCAACTTCCAAAATTGTGTTCAGTGACCCCAATCTCGGTCCAAAATGGCCACCGTCAGCGGCCATAGTTTTAACATAGGACCCAATGGGAAAATTGTTTAAAAGTCTTCTCCTCTGAAACTAGTCAGCCAATTTAAAGCAAACATGGCATGGATGTTCCTTGGGTAGTATATACTTTCAAAATTGTGTCCAGTGACCACAACCTTCATCCAAGATGGCTGCCATGAGCAGACATAGTTTTAACATAGAACCCTATGGGATTTGAATAGTAACTTAGATGTATTCGGCATGCAGACATTCTTAAGAGGACTTATTTATATCAGGTGAGCAATACAGGCTCACCTGAGCCTCTAGTTATTTTTTTCTAATATAATTTGTTTAGTACATCATGACTTGTACATTAAATCTAATGTTTTGACATTTTCATTCCAAATTACCTGATATTCTAGAAATTGGTTTTCCAAGAATTTCCGTGAAGACGTGCAAAAATGTGTAAAGATTTAAACTGTTGCAAAATATAAATTTACTTCATTTATTAAAATTCAATGAGGTCTGTTGTCAAATTGAGATTGACCTTATAATTGAAATTTTCTGTTGTTTTGTACATTTCGTTCAGCACAATTCGTCTCCTCTTATTCCTATTAAATTAATATCACAAAGACAAAATTATGTTTTTGTACCATTAAATGTAAGGAAAAACGTCTGTCTGTCTATTGTTATAAGAGGTATCAGTTTGCCAATTATTTCATTATTTAAATTTCATACGCAAAAATAATGTTATTCATTCAAAAGTTGTAAACAATGATGTAACGTTTTTAAATATAGTTGCACAGCAGCTCAAAATATTACATGACTCAGTAGGTTGTGAAATAGTTAATTTGGACATTTTTATTAGCCGTCAGACAATTGGATTCAGGGACTGGCCATTTCCTGTAAAGGAATATCATAATTTAAAAAAATAAGTTAACCCGTGGGAGAATTAATTGATATTTTGTAGTTTTAAGGTCTATTTTGAAGCAATATACAAAGAATTGGATAACTATTATAAACACCTAGAATTTTATAAGAATTAAAGAATTAAATCAATTAGGAAAATGATCATTCAGTCCTCCCTTAGAGTTGAAATTGCAGGATAAAAACATTTAAACAAATATAATCAGTGTCCAAGTCAATAGCCAGATTAAACCTGTTTTTTTTAAGGGAAAGAAATAACCATTAGTTAGAAAGTATTTCTTTGTTTGTTTTGTTTTTATAATTGTGATCTATATGTATATCTACATTATATGTATATGGTTGATTGAAATTAATTTGTAATATAATATAAATGTTTTGTTAATATTAAAGACAATAATGAATTGAATCTTGTTTTATATCATATGATATGCATTTTAGTTATCTCCCTTTTAAGCTTGTTTATGCTGTTATTTTCAATTTGACATAGACAGATTTTGAAAAAGGTAGAGTTCATTTTAGCCGATATGCAATGAAGTTGTGCTGAGCTTATAGTTTGGTGAATTCTGGACAGGTAGTCATGTGTGTGCACAATGTGCATATCAAGTCTTACAACTGCTGTAGCATCTGTTTTACCTTTGCAGATTGAAGTGGTATAAACTATGAAAATGTCAGTGCACAGCAAAATAGTTCCTTAACAAATTCAAACTAAATTTATACTTCATCTATATATCAAGAATATTACAAGAGATTTGAAAAACCAGAATTGTTCATGAAGAATTTTAATAATATAAGGCTTGTCCATCTCTCAAGTTACAGTAGCTTGTAGGTTCAAGTCCTGGTCGGGTCATATTGAGGACTATAAAATTGGTATTTGTTGTTTATCTCCTAAACAGCAGCATTAAGGAGTTAGAGCAAAGACTGTTTGGCTAGACATCAGGTTATTGTGTCTGATTGGACGTACATGTCTCCCACAGACTGCATGTTGCTTCAGTCAGCCAGCTCTAACAGATTATTGTGTCTGATTGGACCTACATGTCTCCCACAGACTGCATGTTGCTTCAGTCAGCTAGCTCTATCAGGTTATTGTGTCTGATTGGACCTACATGTCTCCCACAGACTACTTGTTGTTTCAGTCAGCTAGCTCTTATCAGTATCAGGTTATCATACCCCCCGCAAACAAAGTTTGGGGGGGGGGGTATATAGGTTTCTGTCTGTCTGTCCGTCCGCATAGAGGGTACATGGTTTGTCCGTGCAACTCCTCCTACAGTTTTTTCTGCTAGGAAGTTTTTATTTTGCAGATCATTTGTACATATATCAAAGATGTGCATGTGGTAAGGATTTTGATTTTTGTGCATTTTTACCAAAAATATAGATTGTTGAACTTAGTCATTTTTTGGTGAATTTGGCAAAAAGGGTACATGGTTTGTCCGTGCAACTCCTCCTAAAGTTTTTACGCTAGGAAGTTTTTATTTTGCAGATCATTTGTACGTACATCAAAGATGTGCATGTGGTAAGGATTTTGATTTTTGTGCATTTTTACCAAAAAATATAGATTGTTGAACTTAGCCATTTTTTTGGTGAATTTGGCAAAAACGGTACCCTATATGGGTTTATTCAGGATTCTATTTTATTCAGGGTTAATCTTAATTGGTTTCACTGTATGTATGTACAAGTAAGATTGCCAGTATACCAAAAGTAAGGGCTCAGAAATTTACCATGTTGAAGTGTACAATACATTTAACTTGGATATATTCATCTGTACAATCACACTAAAGATAAGAATTCAAAGATTAACCTCCATAAAGTATATCTTTTCTTTGATTAATATATGTATGTTCATACCAAGGGCAAAGTTTTAGTTCCCAGATTATTGTCGCACAATTTGAAAATCATTTATCTTGGTTCTGTAACTTGTGCCCACTCAACTGCAGGCTAGGGGATGCTTTATACTCATTTTAGAGTATCACTCAACTGCAGGCTAGGGGATGCTTTATACTTATTTTAGAGCATCACTCAACTGCAGGCTAGGGGATGCTTTATACTTATTTTAGGGTATCACTCAACTGCAGGATAGGGGATGCTTTATACTTATTTTAGAGCATCACTCAACTGCAGGCTAGGGGATACTTTATACACATCTTAGAGCATCACTCAACTGCAGGCTAGGGGATGCTTTATACTCATTTTAGAGTATCACTCAACTGCAGGCTAGGGGATGCTTTATACTCATTTTAGAGTGTCACTCAACTGCAGGCTAGGGGATGCTTTATACTCAATTTAGAGCATCCCTCAACTGCAGGCTAGGGGATGCTTTATACTTATTTTAGAGTATCACTCAACTGCAGGCTAGGGGATGCTTTATACTTATTTTAGAGTATCACTCAACTGCATGTTAGGGTATGCTTTATACTTATTTTAGAGTATCACTCAACTGCAAGCTAGGGGATGCTTTATACTCAATTTAGAGCATCCCTCAACTGCAGGCTAGGGGATGCTTTATACTTATTTTAGAGTATCACTCAACTGCAGGCTAGGGGATGTTTTATACTTATTTTAGAGCATCACTCAACTGCAGGCTAGGGTATGCTTTATACTTATTTTAGAGTATCACTCAACTGCAGGCTAGGGGATGCTTTATACTCAATTTAGATTATCACTCAACTGCAGGATAGGGGATGCTTTATACTTATTTTAGAGTATCACTCAACTGCAGGCTAGGGGATGCTTTATACTTATTTTAGGGTATCACTCAACTTCCGGCTAGGGGATGCTTTATACTTATTTTAGAGCATCACTCAAGTACAGGCTACGGGATGCTTTATACTTATTTTAGAGTATCACTCAACTTCAGGCTATGGGATGCTTTATACTTATTTTAGGGTATCACTCAACTGCAGGCTAGGGGATGCTTTATACTTATTTTAGAGCATCACTCAACTGCAGGCTAGGGGATGCTTTATACTTATTTTAGAGCATCACTCAACTGCAGGCTAGGGGATGCTTTATACATGTACTTATTTTAGAGTATCACTCAACTGCAGGCTAGGGGATGCTTTATGCTAATTTTAGAGTATCACTCAACTGCAGGCTAGGGGATGCTTTATACTCATTTTAGAGTATCACTCAACTGCAGGCTAGGGGATGCTTTACACTTATTTTAGAGTATCACTCAACTGCAGGCTAGGGGATGCTTTATACTTATTTTAGAGTATCACTCAACTGCATGCTAGGGTATGCTTTATACTTATTTTAGAGTATCACTCAACTGCAGGCTAGGGGATGCTTTATACTCATTTTAGAGCATCACTCACCTGTAGACTAGGGGATGCTTTATACTCATTTTAGAGCATCACTCACCTGCAGACTAGGGCATGCTTTCAACTTATTTTATAGTATCACTCAACTGCAGGCTAGGGGATGCTTTATACTCATTTTAGAGCATCACTCACCTTCAGACTAGGGCATGCTTTCAACTTATTTTAGAGTATCACTCAACTGCAGGCTTGGGGATGCTTTATACTTATCTTAGGGTATCACTCAACTGCAGGCTAGGGAATGCTTTATACTTATTTTAGAGTATCACTCACCTGCAGACTAGGGGATGCTTTATACTTATTTTATAGTATCACTCACCTGCAGACTAGGGGATGCTTTATACTTATTTTAGAGTATCACTCACCTGCAGACTAGGGGATGCTTTATACTTATTTTAGAGTATCACTCAACTGCAGACTAGGGGATGCTTTATACTTATCTTAGGGTATCACTCAACTGCAGGCTAGGGAATGCTTTATACTTATTTTAGAGTATCTCTCAACTGCAGACTAGGAGATGCTTTATACTTATTTTATGGTATGAGTTCTGCTCATTGTTGAAGACACTACTGTGACTGAAATGTAGAACAGCAATAAAAGCACTGTCCATTTACTTTAAATTGTAATTAAGTGTAATGTCCATTTACATCCATAGTGAGTGAGTGATTGTTGCTTTATGCCAACTCAGCAATTTTTCAGCTATATCATGGCAAGAACAAATTAATTTTCAATGAAATGATGATAAGGTCCCCTTTGTTCTAGACCAACACACTGAGTTGGATTTTTATAGTGCTACAGAAGCTCACTGAAACAACAGTCCGCGGGTAAACATGTCACTCCACACATTATTCTGATTCCGAGCTAACCAGTCTTTGCACTTTCTCCTTAATGCTGTCTGCTTAGCGGAGAAGCAACAGATAACAATTTTATAATCTTTGGTTTGACCCGACCAGGCCTGGAACCCACGATCTACCGCACTCGAGGCGAGCACGCTAACCATTACGCCACCGATGCGAACCCTTTCTTACTAACAACTTTACTAAATGTGTACTAATAGAATGTCATACATGTAATAAATACAAACTTGGAATAATATTTTTATTGACTAATAAATCACATCTCACAAATATTTTTTTTATGATTGAAAACAAAAATTCAATTAGAAGAAAAATAACCAACATTTTTTGCATGTATAATATACAGTTGAGCATAAAAATAATATAAAAAGTAGTGAAAAAAGTACAACAAGTTAAAAAAAAACCAATAAAACTAAATTATATATTTAGCACATAAACTTGAAAGTGGCATTAAACACCATAACCCTATAAAATATCAACACGGTACATTTACTTAATGTGAAGAGCAGGAAAAACCAGCTATATTGTTAGGTGTATGACTAGATGGGAGGGAATCCTGAAGTTAAAACTTGTGTATAAGTATTTACCATTGATCAAGTACCAAGATAATTTTATCAATCTCACGCACTCATTCTGACCTTTATAGCAATGAATTTCTACAAAACAAACTTGAAAATGACCTATGGCAGAATCAGAATAAGTTTAACAATGGAAAGTCAATTATGGTTTTCAATGACAGTGGAGGCCTATTGAAATCTTATCAATGTTAAAACAATAGACTGGTGAAGTGCAGGAAATGTTAAATATCAGCTGTATTGTTGTTGAGGTTCTATTACAATACAAATACAAATGTTTTTTATTGCCAATCAAAGGCGCCCTTTCAGGCAGTATAATTACATATATTTACAATAATTTCAATGATTGGAGATAAACAAAATAATAATTAAAAATAAACAAATGAATATATATTATATACCATGTTTAACATGGTAACGGAAATCAAGCTTAAAATCAAAACAAATTAAAAATGTATATTGGCAATTCATTAATTTGAAGCATCGAAATTATAATCGATTTATTTCCTCATCTTATCAATAATTTTCTACAAAACAAAGTACCACCTGTCCAGAATTGTGCAAATATTGCAAATACAAATTGTAAACATGTGTCACACACATGGGAAATATCCCAAAAAGGTTTTTGTACATTGTGTAGACAAAAAGTCTTACACAAATTATATTTTGTGGTTTGGCAAGATAATCTTATTTCAGGTAGAATGACTAAGTTTGTTATCTACAAAAATGATGTTAAGTAAATACTTATAAAACGACCCTCTTATGTTTGGTGGTTTATCATTCTCATAAATATTGAAACCAACTCAGTTTAAAAAAAAATGTTAAACAATATTGGTTTTAGTGTATTTGAAAAAAAAAAAAAACAAACAAAAAAAACCCAAATCATTTGAACATTTATTCTTCATGGTTGATTACCTACATAATCAGCGGCACGTGCCACACACTTTAATTAAAATGACAAATATCTCGAAAGTTACATGTTAAAACTACACCAAAACTTAAGTTAACACATATCTAAATATGATCCAGCGATTCCAAGTATGCGTCCTGTGTGCGAAACAACCAACGATAAAGGGTCCTGAGTGCACTCAGGAGTCCTTGTTTAGACGTACCGCTGAACTGTTTAAGTTTAAAATACAAAAATAAATAAATAAATAAACAAATAAATGAGAAGTCGAAATATGTGTTGAAAAGATTTCCAAACTTTGTGTGTGGGCATAATATATTGGGACCATAAATAAGCTTCCTTTCAAGTTTCAAAAATTATATGAATTTGCTCAAAACTTGAGAAAGCCTTCTGATAATAATTGTCTTTTGACCAAAAGATGTAAGAAGTGGGGGGAGAGAGAGAGTTAAAATCACAAAATACACACATATATCATAAACTGAAATGAGACCTTTCTGGACATCTAGAACAGAATTTGTATTGGTCTAAAATCCACATACAAAGGATTGATACCAAAACAACATATTAAATACAAAACAAAACAAAGAAACGATTATGAGAAATCAATTAAATTAATCACAGGGGACACACAATTCCAAGGAGTTAAAAGTAGTAGAAGTGGGAAGGACGTACGGTCGGGCGAACTGAGAACATAGAATATATCAGAACTTGCTTGCATTTGAAATAATAAATATTTTTAGCATGTCTAATATATTCAGCTAGACAAGTCTTGTACAAGATCTTTCAGTAGTCATGAGGAAGATCATATAATATTCTCCATTTTACGTTTTCTCCTCAATGCATCCACCAATTCTTCTTTGAAGGTCTGTTTAGCTTCTTCTGAATTTTCCCACGCGATAAAATCGTGTTTTTCCATCTTTCTTCGGAGTAACCTTGGAACATGTCGAGGTGTTAATCCATCGACATTCACTATAATTATATCTGATATATCGCCACGGTCAAGCAAATCTATAGCACATATGATTTCAAATGTGTATCTTTCCTTTGACATGTATCCCTTTGTCAGCACAATGAGGACAACTCGACTAGCTTCCATGTTCTCTATGATGCTATCCACAACAGGAGTACCTGGCATTCCATCTCTCGCTTCAAAATACAGTTTGAACTCTCCACCAAATTCATTATTGCCGTGATTGCCGGCATCGATTCCAGGTAATATGTTCTGAAGAATCCATTGAAAATCATCTTCTGCACACGATATATATGCGTCATAATTGTTTGTCTCGCCATCAATTCGTTGGTATTCCCCCTTTTCAGATCCAGCAGACTTCCGACATGATCTTTTAATCCTGTACAATCGAAGTTTTATAAACCATCTCTTTTTGTAAACCACTGTGATGACAATAAGCAAAATAATAAAGCCTCCAGCCCCAGTCAAAATGATCTCGGTTTCCGTAAACCAAAGACAATTGATCTTTGACCTGTCAAAGGTCAGAAGTTTTTTGCCATGCCACTCTGCAGGAGAGTTACAAAGATATGTGTCATTTCTAATAAGTTTGACCTTTGTCGTATTTATCCAGTCTCTGAACCATCGCAGGTCGCACGTACAAGCGAATGGGTTTTGGCTCAGGTCGAGACTTTCCAGTTTCAATAAATCTTTCACTGACGCAGAATTTACCCGTGCTATCAGATTTTGGCTCAGATCAAGATTTTCCAGCGCAATCATTTTTGTGTAAAGATTATTTCCCCAACTTGAAATTTGGTTCATGTTAATGGTAAGATTGTTTAAATTTGACAAATCTTTGAATATTGGTTCAGGAAGTTTCGTTATTTGATTGTTGGTCAGGTTCAACAAGACAAGTTTGTCCAACCCAGCAAACAGCTGTCCATTAACATCGTCTGCAATTAAATCACCAAGCCGGTTGTTCTCTAGATGTAAGAAAAGGAGTGATGGTAAAGGACTGAAAAGACCAGAAGGGAATGTAAAGAAATTGTTGTTAGCCAAATTAAGATACACCAAGGATGACATTTGCGAAAAAAGACTCGGGTCATTTGGAATTCGCTGAATATTGTTCTTGTTCAGTTCGAGTGACTCTAACACGATAAAAGATGTAAAAATATTACCAGGCAAATTATTGATTAAATTCTTAACGAGGTGCATCTTTGTCAAACTCGTCAATCCAAGAAAGGCATCCTTTTCAAGCTTTGCAATTTTGTTATTTCCCAGGTAAAGCAATTGCAGCTTAGATAAGTTGGTAAATATATTGTTTTGTAAAGCAGTTATTTGATTTCCGTTGAGATACAGTTTTTGTAACGATGGTGGAAGGCCTCTTGGAACACTGGAGAGTTGGTTGTCATTCAGAAATAAGGTATTTAAAGCGTCCAGTCCTTCGAATGCAGTCGCACTTATAGTGAATATACCACTAGCACTAAGGTCTAAAGATAAAAGTTGTTTAAGATCAGCGAAGCCTCTTTGAGGTATGGTACCCATTTTGTTGTTTTTCATACTGAGATATTTTATTGATGTGTTTCGAAGAAGCTGAAATGTTGAGGATGGTAAAAGGCCGCCAAGTGTCACATTATCTATATTCAATGATGTAAGAGGAGTACCAACCAACCCGTAAAATGCAGTTTCTAAATCAGAACTTGTCAATGGATTCCAACCGATTTTCAACGACTGAATATTCCTAAACCACATGAACGCTTCTTTGGAAATTTCACTTATTTTATTTCTCGACAGTTCAACTTTTCGAACATTTGTATTTTTCAGGTTTTCAAATGTTGCATCATCAAGCTTCTCAATGGCGTTATTGCTCAATCCAATATCAACTAAATTTTCCAGACGTCGATAATCTGGTGGGAAATTGAGATTTGTTATATGATTTGCCTCAATATATAGTTGCTGAAGTTTTTGTAAGTTTCCAAGACTTGGGATCTGTGTTAAATAATTTGAGTCCAAATTTATATATGTTACTGATGGTGTTTCGACAAAGGCATCTGGTTGTATTTTCTGAATAAAATTATTGGTCAAATACACGAAGCTCAATGAAGACAAATTTGAAAAACTTCTACTTTCCACCACAGAAATCTTATTGTTCCTCAAATAAACAGCCCAAAGCTTCGGAACTGACATTCCAACAAATGTACTGGTTTTAAGTCCTGATATTTTACAGTTGTCCAGTCGAATTTCCTGTAAATTAGGAAGGACGCCATTACCTGTCAGGTTTACATAATAAATGTTGTTATGTCCCATATACAATGTTTCTACAGCTTTAGGAAGGTTATCTGGTATGGCTGTCAATTTATGACCTTCACAATTAACAGATGTTAATTGTCTATTGCAGAAACATTTCTCTGGGCATACGTCTTCTGTTAATACAGGAATAACCATGACAGATAACACGACTAACAAGGGAATCATCTGAAATAAGAGGAAGAGAAATGTCAAATGTTAACCAGTGTACACGTGTCTTATTTTGATAAACCAGGGGGTAAAGTATATGTACGTCATAATTGGAAGCCATTTTCCGCCGCTTGAAGGTACGTTTTTACCTATAACATTAGTTATTGTAAGGATAACATTAAATGTGATGGTGCGTCAAATGCCCCTATCGTTCAAAACCTTGATGTCAAACTCTCAAGCACTTCGACAATGTTATTTCCACCTGTTGCGAAAACGTTGCCGAAGTGTTTGAACATTTGGCAACACGTTTTTGAACAATGGACACCCCATTGTTTAGTGCCAAGTGGACATTTAGGGGTAGTTGACAGGCGACACGTTTTTGAACAATGGACACCCCGTTGTTTAGTGCCAAGTGGACATTTAGGGGTAGTTGACAGACTATCACATTTAATGTTATCCTAACAATAACTAATGCTATAAGTAAACACTTGTCTTCAAACGGCACAAAATGGCTTCCAATTATGACGTACTTTCACCCCTGTAAACAATGTATATATAACAAACTCGTTTTATATCATATTTTATTTGCATAAAAGTTGCAAATGGGATTGGACACAAGTTATAACATTTGCGAAGTCCTTTCCCCTTTACAAAAATATAAACAAAAAATGATTTCACATAATGGCGATAATAATATAATAAATTACATGTATTTAGACGATAATTATGAAGCAAGTATAAACAAATTGTAATTTTCTATGTTTTCTATGTTTTGTTTGTTTGGATTTGTATTTGCTTGACCCACATGGGTGTATTATGCAAATAAAGAATTATAAAGAAGATTAAGATGAAATAATATGTTCAATACAGTGGAATATATCTATTACTTGGCAGGGCTATCTTCAATCATTTTAGTTAAGAGCTATATGTCATAAAAGTTTTATGAAGTTTACGAGATATCTTTAATACGTAAATGGGTCATTTTAAAAAAAATGTATCCTTTTGAAATTGCAAAGTTGAAAAAAAAAAACAATTTGCTTAAAACATCATATTTATTAAATATATATTTGTTTTATTTGGATACTACCCCTTTACAACGGGGGCAACCACTGTCGGGGTAACAGTGGTTGCGTCTTTAAAGCTATGTACAATGCATATAAAAATATAATTGATACATTAATTAGTACAATAATAGTGAATAAGAGCTACTGTCCACTGTATTAAAACAATTCATGTAACAAGCACTACTTAAGAAATATTTTCTCCATTAAAATGTAAAAATACAAGCACTGTATCATAAAACAGTATACTGCACTACATTATAGTATTCTAAAATAATGTAATATTAAAAGTACAATTTGCCATTAGTTTAATGACCTGAATTGAAGAAAATAAAACAGTATTTTACCATTAAATAGTAAAAGTATTCAATCAAACAACAGAATCATACGTTTCTCTGCTACAATCTACATTTATACATTCATAAATTACAACACAGTTTAAATCATCTTTAGTGTATAACTTCTAGTTCTCTAAAACAATTTTTCTCACATTAAAAGATTTTACAAGATACTGTTTTGTTTTAAAAGTAATCCAGTTCTTTACCCATTTCTGCACTGATGTCATATCCATAGTGCCAAACATAAATGAACAAAGCAAATGATACTTCTTGAACAACATACTAAAATATGCAATCTTAATTTCATTATATGAAAATATTATTGACAAATTTTCGACAGATGGTGCATTATTTTGTCTATCCTGTTACCAAAGTCAAGAGAACTTTTTGACTATTAAGAGACAACATGTGTAAAATCTAATTTCTTTGCAGTAACAAAGTAAATATGTACTTAATATTGGTCCTGAAAAAACGGCTAAACATAGATTTTTGATTGCTGTAAAAACGACTACAGGCAATACAAATCCAATTGAAGCACGTAGTACTAACATTCAGTTTATATTTATCTTTTGAATCAATCTAATATGAAGTGCCTGTGTTACATATAAGTTTAGTAAAATGATATTGTTTACGGTAACAGGAACGGACATTTATATATCCTGTTACCAAATCAGTCTATCCTGTTACTTTACATGGTAACAAGATAGACAGTAACAGGATAGACAAATTTATATGTTTATTGATGCTGTAGTGAAATAACTGCTCCCGTAAATATGTGTTTGCTTTTTTGGTAAAAGTATGAAATGTTGCACACCTTGTAATTAAAGTACATATCATAACACACTTTCAACTATTTGATTAGATTCGCAGATACATAATTGTCTATCCTGTTACCAAATCAGTCTATCCTGTTACTTTATTCATGAGGATAACAGGATAGACAGTAACAGGATAGACAAATTTATATGTTTATTGATGCTGTAATGCAATAACGGCTCCCCGTTAATCGGTGTTTGCTTTTTTGGTTTAGTGTTCTTTGTTTCCAAACAGTTAGGGGCCATTTTAAGGATATAATTTCGTGTTTAAGTATAAATTTGGTGGTAACAGGATAGACATTTTAAAAGAATACGCACTCATTTTTATTCACTTTTCTTATTATAATTTTGTTCCCTTGTCTTCTAACGTTCTAACGTTTTGGTTGCCATTTTGAAGACGCTGTGTACTTCTGGCGTCATCATAGAAGAGTTCCGTATTTGCAGGGGGAAATAATTGTTGTGTGGATCTTGTATCGGTAACAGGATAGACATGCATTTCGTAGACGCAAGCATAATTTTGTTCTTTTTTTATAAATAAATGCAAAAATAACTTCTTTACTTTCTTGTTAAAATTCATTTAAAAACGATTCAAATAATTCATTTTCCCAATCTGAAAACATACTAAAAATCATTGAAAAATTAAGTGCAAACATGACACCCTCATCCCGGACACACATAAATTGCACAAAAAATGAGCTTCAAAATTATTTCATTTTGGTTTAATAGGAGTAAATCGTATTCATTTTAGATGTGCCGACTCGAAAATAATGCGAACTTTTGTTTAAACACGAAAAATTAATGCTTTCGTATCAAAATATTTTTTTAACATAGGTGGACAAGAAAAGCGACATTTTTTTAAAATGACCCAAATAATATTTAAATCTTTTTGAAATATCGTCAAAAGATTTTTTAGGATATTTGATCAAAGATATCTTCAATTGTATTAAATTTATCTATGAAAGATTTAAAGATGTCTAAAACTTTATAAAATACTAGTATACCCCAGGAGCGTAATACATTTAGCAATTTTATTGAAATCACATCTCTCACTGACTCCCCTTTCCTGATATGTCGCGGCGTATGGCATCTGAGGAAACTCCATTACGGGTCACATACGAGTGACATGATGTCATTAATATATAGGCTAATCGGATTGCTCATAGCTTGCACAGCAGATTAGTAACTCTCATATATAGTCTCGCAATCGCCATTGACATTGTATGGTACATAGGGTCACTCGCATGTGACCCGTAATGGGTTTCTTCAGCTGTCATACCTCGATATATCAGTGAACGGGAACAAGTGAGGGATTTGATTTTAAGCAGATTTACCCATTTACAAAACTTTTATAAGTTATGTTCAAAACATTTGTACATTTCTTAACAATTTCATTGATATCTTTGAATACTTTCCAGATCTCTCTTATTGTCTGAACCATTTGTTGTAAAATTTCGTGCTCAACCGTCCCTCAGTGTTAACGTATGCAGCAGATACAGCTGAATAAGTAATGTTAGCGTGCTCGCATCGAGTGCGGTAGATCGTGAGTTCGAGCCCCGATCGGGTCAAACCAACGACTATAAAATTGGTATTTGTTGCTTCTCCGCTAAGCACGCATCATTATGTAAGAAGAAAGAACAAAGACTGGTTGGGTCGGAATCAGACTAATGTGTCTGAGTGGTGTGACATGTTTATCTGAGGACTATTGTTTCGGTGGGCTAGCACTATGTAAGGAGAAAGAACAAAGACTGGTTGGTGAGGAATCATGATAATGTGTCCGAGTGGTGTGACATGTCTATCTGAGGACTGTTGTTTCAGTGAGCTAGCTCTATAAAAATCCAACTAAGCACCAGACTCTAATACAAAGCGGATCTTGTCATCATCTCATTGACAATTAACTTGTTTTCCCAGGATATATACAGAGGCACTTGTCTCAAAAAAAATTACCCCCCTACTCAGTATTCCTTTACATAACACAAGGTTCTTGTTTACAGAAAAATAATTTCGACCGGCTCATCAATTTCGCGATTTATTCGATCGTTCTACAACGCTTCGGTTTTGGGACATACAAAATGTACATAGCCTTTATCTACATTGATTTATCTACAAAAGCATGTATAACACACCTA
>MJUT01002884.1:89119-106386 GCA_002080005.1 Gigantidas platifrons
AAAAAAAAAAAAAAAAAACTAATAATCAGGTAGATTTCTGATTTCACAAAGAAAAATCCAATTTGAAAAAAGGCGATCGGTTTCCAGTAACCATGCACAACATGTATGTAATTTGAATTGAGAAAAATGGCTGCATGCGCAGCCAGCTGTATTTGTAATTTGTATATTACTGAATCTACGAAAGAAATTTTATTAAATACCGGTGCACACACTTTAACAACCAATTCAAATGCACTGATTTAGTGGACCTCCTTAATTGATATATAATGCATCATAAATATATAAAAATGCACTCACCTTTCTTATCCTATATTCCCATTCCGCTGCACTAAGAGTTGTAAATAAAAATATAAATAGAACACAGACGTGTTAAAAATCGATTATGAATTGGGAATTCCCTGCTTTTGATATGAATGTCAAGGTCAACTTAACTTTCGGAAAATCCAAAGTGAAAATAGATTATTTGAATTTCTGAATACACACATTTATACTAGTAATTTTCCATTTAAGTAAAACAAACAAAACAAAGATACACTTTATTTTCAAACAAAACTTTAGATGAATAATTAAAAAAAAAAAACTATGGCGCGGGAACTGTGTCATTGCGTTTTTACGATATCCCATTATGCAGTCTCATAATATCACGAATGTATGACACGAGAAATGTTTTATAATGACATTTTATGCCATCACATTATTAATATGTAATCGTCATATACTGTCATTTATGACATAACAGGATTAGGTGATCACATAATTAATTCTGTCAACTAATATAAATAACACATAGCTGAGAGGGTGGTGGAGCAGATTGTTACCCCCGAGAAATTCATTGTCAACCGAGGCGGAGGGTGGTAGAGCAGATTGTTACCCCGAGAAATTCATTGTCAACCGAGGCGAAGACGAGGTTGACAATGAATTATCTAGGGGTAACCACCCTCTCAGCTATGTGTTATATTTGTTTTATTATACTGAATGTTCTTTTCTCCTGGTTTCATTCTTTTTTGTGATTTTGATGTCCTGAATTTCAATTGCTGTTGTGTTAAACTGTGATATCGATTATGTGTAATAAATAAGATTACATACATTTTTTGTATTTGTTAATATTTTTCTGCCATTTTGGTGTATGCTTTATACAGATGGGTGTTCTTAACAGTTAAAATCAGTTAAGTGGTACCAACAGACAAATACATATCCAACGCATTTTCACACTCAAAACATATAATTTTTAGATGAGAAGCTGTTGACGAATTTGATAATTAAAGTAGCCGTATGTTTCCAATTAAAATACCAAATTTGGTGGGATTCTATGGGAAAATATTTTTTTTATAATATTTTAAGTAGCAGCTATACAGTGAAAATGCAGTGTCCTTTTGCAAATGTTCCCACGATATTGGATGTTTTTTGCATGAAGATGCATGAAAACTATTATTTTTCGGGTAATTTTTTCTATTTGTTTTAATACTTTTTTTGCTTTAAAAAAAGCAAGGTATGTGTATTTGTTAAGTCAAGAATTTTTCTTTATGTCTTGTAAAGTGTCTATTACTTCTTTGTGAATTACGTTACCGCCGTTGAAAATGGGATTTCCTAACCAGTATTAGTGTGTGCATATAAGACGAAAGGCCTAAATGAAAAGAATTGAACCCCTTAAAACGAAAATGCAACACAAAGTGCAATATAACATGCAATTTCACATAGGCAAACTAAGAAAAGTGGGCTAAAAAAATATTTTTTTAAGAGCGTGAACTACATGTCTCCTATTACTGATACTTAGATCACAAGAATAATAAAATCATCCTTGTGACAGAAGAATGTTTATGTCCCGATTATTAGTACATAAAAATATTCTTGTTATCTCATGTTTTTAAAAAGATAAGTATTTACAATGTTTAAAAGTGAATTACGTTACGTGAACTACGTTACTATGACAAATTAAAACTTAATATTATTCATAAAATAGTCTTAAAATCTTTCCTTTAACATTGTTTTTCTACTGGAAATATCCATTGCAGACAAATGTTAGTTGGAAATTGCATTAATTTTGATATTTAAGTGAAATATTAAAACCAGTGCGTTTTGGGGTAAGCATTTTAAATACCACGATTGGTATCTTAATAATGGTGTGTATGATAAGGGCGAATGAAAATAAAAGAGAATAAACATCCCTCAAATTATAAATAGAAAATAAAGAACTTTCATATTGAAAGTACTGTCAATTTCCTCAGTTACTCACACGAACACACATAACGTAATTCACATATGGTAACGTAGTTCACCAGATACGTGAACTTACTCGTATTCACTTTTGTAAATTAAACTACATGTTTAGAATATGACAGTGAATTCACTATAAAGTATTAAGCTTTGTGGAATGCAGAAGAGTTTTTCGTTGGGAAAAACAATAAATCAGTCCGTTTTAATGAAATGAAAGCACCAGGGCTTTCTTAAAAAACATGCTGAATTTCATAATTTGCATGAGTTACTATTGTAAATAATAAATGGAAATCCATATTTACATATGGTGAAGCTAAAATGTACCCCACTTCCACATGTAGAAAAATAACACTGAGCTAAAGATTGCATTTAGTTGATAATTTAATTAATACCAGCAATTTATTTATTTATTTATTTATTTATTTATTTATTTATTTATTTATTCGTTCGTTCGTTCGTTCGTTCGTTCGTTCGTTCATTTATTTATTTATTTATTTATTTATTTATTTATTTATTTATTAAAGGGGAAGAATACACAATCATGTTAACAGTATCCGTCTATAAGAACTCATAAATACACAACATATTTTTATATAGGGTTTCTCATTTCTAACGTATATATGTTAGAATTAAGTAACAGGGAAGAACATTGTCGTGAAATTTCATTAAGTTTTTACTGAAAATGTTTTTTATATGTTAAATCTTCATCATTCTTTTAAGAGGAGACAGAAATCTTACCTTTTGTAAACTATCTAATCTATGTGAAATACGTTACCGTTCAACTTGAGTCTGGGTGGACTAAATTAATTGTCTGTATGTGTTTATTCAGCAATGTCTACATGTCTATAAGCCTTAAACATTCTAAGTTTTTCACTAGAATTGCATATTAGTTTATTTGTTGGTTTCAACCGGGCACACATAAGAACAAGATGTGGTATCGAAAGGTGTTTCGGTTGGTGGAAGAAACGCTTCAATTGTTTGCATGCAGAGATAAGAATGCAACCAGAAAGAGTGTGTACAATCATAATGGCCTGTGCTGTATTGCACGCGCAATGTTGAATTGTGGGATATTAAACAAGGTTTAAATATAATTACAAACTTTAATTGACACTTACTTAAAATTAGCCTTAAATATGCTTTGTGCAACCGATTTTAAACAGTTGTTTAACTAATTGATACTTAGTGATTTAAATAACACTTATCTTTTAATTGGTATTTAACTTAAATGACGTTCGTGCAACCCAGTCCTGGTCATAACTTATTATTCCCAACAATTTCTAAGTAATGGTGATATGAAATAAGTGTTACAATACCTGTTTCTATCTTCAAGACCGGTTTCGTATTTGAAAATTGTTACTTGTCCGCCATAACACCTTACGTAGACTCTCGTGATGGGCGGAGCCTATCCATATATGGATCTTAATGCCAAATATGGAAAACGTTTACTACGAATTTTACTACGAATCGATCCAAATAAAGATATCTCCAAAACGAGGCAAGTGCACGTGAAATAGCAACTTGTAAACAAAATGTCGGACAGAAAGAAGATTTCATGCATTCAAATTTTCAGATGGATATAAGTCTACCATGGATTGATGCAGCGTTTATTTAACACCTCAAGGAATACCTAAATATATTTATCTTTCAATCCCGTCAATTTTTCCTACCACTTACAACGGAATTAGGACAAAAAACCACCCGGTGTGAATCACTCTGGGCGCTGCTCCCATACGTTGAATGGGACCGATTCGTAACCCTAAATGGAGCACAAGCGGAATGAGGGTTACGTTATCGTATCTAAGAAACGTAAAAATGTATATAAGATATGTAGAGATACAGTTAAGCAATATTTGGAATTTTTGAACAGGTTATACAAGTTTCTAATATGACGTCCTTCAAACGCTTTGAGTCCAAACCCGTGGTAAAATTAATATATACCTACACCCATTGTAATTTATGACGTCATCGACAATTTATAACGATATTTTACCGTTTTTTACATATTAGAATCGAAATAATTCATGATAGCCCGATTTTATATTATTTTTACCACGGGTAGTCACTTTATGGCTATATTTTACCATTCGCTAACGCTCGGGGTAAAATAATTGGCATAAAGTGCCTACCCGTGGTAAAAATAATATAAATTCGGGCTACCATGAATTATTTCTTAAATAATCTATTAAAAAAATTCAAATATTCCATATAATTTTTTACAACAAAATTTAACGATTCCTCGATATTAAGTACGATTATTTCATGCAAGGACGTATAGACGTGCATGTTTCATGTGACTATTTGAATTTGTCTTTGGCGATTGAATATGTTAGTGACGTCACAATAACAACCCAGGTTATAAAATATAACAAAAATGTTCTTCACGTGGATCAGCCATTCTGATTGCAGTATTCAAATCAAATTAAATTAGTAGCAGATATAATTGAAGAAGGTAGTTAAACAATATATAGCAGAAAGAATGAATATTGTGGGTTTTTTCAGAGAGTAAATGTAGTGTTACCTGACCATATTAAAGAGTTGCCAAAATTTACATTAGGAACGAAGTGAGAGTGTAAAACAAACTGTTTTAAGAAATATTCAAATATATTCTCAAAGTCAAAGATATGGGCTTTACTACTTTATCTGAGCATATTATAGATACTGGTTATGCTAGACATCTAAAGCAGAGAAGATATCGCATCTACCTGTCGACGCGCGATCAGACTTAACAATGCCGTTACAACAGAAATGAGGAAAAACAGTATTACAGAACTGGCCCATCCATGGTGTTCACCAATTGTTGTGGCAGCTAAGAAATACGGGTCTGTCTTATTTTGTTGCTTCTACCTTGAAGTTAGTCAACGTCTTCAGAGAATTGATGATACTTTAAATGCGCTATCAATTGTCTAGATGGCATTGTAAACACGGTCGATATGAGACAAGTGTTTTGGCAAGTATATGTCTAATCAGGACTGTCGAGAGACCGTATTTTCTATACTAGGACGCGGATTATGGCGGTTTGTTTCTCTGCCTTTCGTCTAACGGTCCCCTAAGCTTGAAAAGACTAATAGAAAGCGTGTTAGCCGGCTTGTAATGGAAACTGTATTTGTATATTTGGACGCTATGGTAACATTTGATGATTATCTCTCGAACTTAGAATACGTGTTTCCGAGATTACTACAGACACACGTGAAATTAAGTCTGATGAGATGTGGCCCGTTAGGTTATGTAGTTAGTAACACAGGCATTTGACCGATGGACCTTAATTTCCCCGTGTTTGCCACGGAGGTACGTATTTTAAGGGCTAGTAACGATGTAGGGCCTCTATTTAATTGTGGGTCCTGGGTCCACACGAATACTAGAAAAATACTCAAGGTAAGAAACAAAATCACTGAAAATGGCGGCGTACTGCTAAATTTCTTATTATTGTCGATTTCCCTGATTTCTGAAAAATAAAAGGATGGAATGCACTAACCTTGTGGACCCCCATCAGCTGTTGTGCCACTGGTTTACTCTCATATTCGTACTATTTTGCATATATACCCCCGACTAACTGTTCCCAAGACAGATTGTAAACGAACACGGAGGTCGACCACTTATTTTCTATTACGCGGAACGCGATTGGTCAAGGCAAATTTCCGGAAAAGAATTGACCAATCGCGTGCAGCGTAACAGAAAATAAGTCGACCTCCGGGTTTGTTTTACAATTTTGTTTCTTACCTTGAGTATTTTTCTATTATTCGTGTACCCACAATTAAATAGAGGCCCTACATCGTTACTAGCCCTGAAAATACGTACCCCCGTGGCAAACACGGGGAAATTAAGGTCCATCGGTCAAATGCCTGGGGTTAGTAAAGACAGGATTCGGAGAAAATAAAACCAGTATAAGATAATGACATGTTCCTATTAATGTTAACAAAATATGATTCTTTGTATGAATGTGCTCATATTATAGACAATAAGTTTATTTAGCAAAACCTCACGGACTTTATAATAAAATACAATGGAATGAAAAATACTGGAATGCATTTGAATATTTTAAACAAACATTGGTCACAACTCTTATCTTAGGATATTCTATGGGTCAAGGACAATTTATATTAGACTCTGATACCAATAACGTAGGGCTTGGTACAACCTATTTGCAAATACAAAACGGATGGAAAAGCTATTTTAGTAAAGGTCTCGCAAAACCGAAACGTTGATATGTTATCACTAGAAGATAACTATTAGCAGTAGGAAGATCAGTAATACATTTTGATTTCACTATCATTACGAGAGAAAGCTTACAATAAGAGGCACATATGCTGTTCCCACGGTGGTAAGTCGTTACGGACACTTTCGGGAGACACGGCACATTTATGATAAAACAACGGACAATTCCGGATATTTTCTGGTAAAGGGGAAGTATGTTGCTATGAAAATGAAGTTTTTCTGACTGGTTCTCCAAAACACTTTTTAAGCAAAACCTAGTTCGCGGAATACCGAGTTGATTATAGTTTCGATTTGTTGTCGTTATTTTTAATTTCTTTCAAACAAACAAGTGTTGTTCACGTTTTTGTCGTGTCAAAATCCAGCACCCGTGTTATGTGGTTGGTAAATTTAGATAATTCGTCTTTATTTCGAAATTTTTAATCTTTTTGGTAAATTGTACGTTTAGTTCTGATAATTTCCTTGATCTAGTGATACACTTTTATAAGATTAGTTTATGGGTTTAGACAAGAATAGAAAATTATAAGATTTTTTAAAAGCAAAGGAACTTTGAATGCGAAAAACAAAGTTGATTATGTTGAATATTTGAAAAAAAAGTATTTCAATGAATATACACCTGTTCGTCTTACTTAAATCTTCGATTTCACGATCGTCATCCATTTCTGCGCCATGTTTTTATCTGAAAAGGTCCGTTGTTTTATCATAAAAGTGCCCTTTCTCCCGAAAGTGTCTGTAACGACTTACCACCGTGGTTCCTAGATAGTTAAAGATAGCCGAAGGGGAAATTGCTAGAAAAGTTACCCCGTTGGCGTCTTCGGGCTTTTCGCAATATGCACTTACGATTTTGAGACAGAACCTAGAGCCGGAACAATTCCAAAAGAATTCCAAGGTATGGTATCGGTGTCTATACACAGAACAAGGTTATTGACATTGTGAAAATCAAGGAAATAAATAATACGAGAGAAAATAAGTATGAATTGAAAAGGGAGCATTTCCAACAAAGACAGCTCACGAATTTATTGGACCCGCAAAATATGTAGACATAGAAGGAGGGGTAGGTGGTTTCATCTGACGAGGAAGTAAAATGTAACATTCAATTTCTTACAGAGGTCATTTACCAATCTCAAAAACAGGTTAAACAATATTACTGATATGGAAAAAGTATGGAAGTGAGAGATGATATGAGATCAATGTGCAAATACTTATCTTCAAAGTCTAGTCACAGTTGTTACAGTACAACTTAAAATGATGTCACCGGGCATTATTTAAGAATAAAGTAAGGTATATAAAAAGAATGTGCAGAGATGAAGAGAATAGTTTGTAAAGTGTGGCATTTGTGACAATAATAAACTGTATCGGTAAAAGGCGAAGAAACCAATGATAATTTACATTGCTGGGATCCCATTGGAAAGAACAGCAGTTTAAATAATGGTTACCCTGACAAAAACTAAGAAAGGGTATGCATTGCTAATGGTTATTGAAGATTATGCCCCAAATAGAATTTAAAAATGATTTCGGTGTTCCAGGTGCAAATGTTTAATTCAATGTGTTCCAATGTTTTTATTAATCAGGAACCACTGTTATAAACCCACAATTGATTGGTATGTTAGATAGGAGGAACACAATGACCCAAAATATGTTATCGGATTTCATAGCTATAGCTACACAGCAGAGGCTTGGGATGAATTAATTCTCTTATTAATTACTTATAGATCCACCACTAAGAGATTTTGCAAAGGTGGAACCAAAAGTGGCACAGAAAATTGAATCCATAAGGGGAGACAACTATCAAGTGGCTATATATATAAACTATTTAGTGTTGTATAACGATGGTCTATATTGGTATAAACATATTTATTCATGATAAACTGTTATGTTATAATACATACAAATTTTGTTTAACATGACAGGATTCGGTCTATATTAATATTGTACAGTTTTGTATGTAATTTTATACACAAATGCATTTTTAATGCATACTATCAATTATTTGTCAATTTCTCATTGTACTTGACGTCACACATACCGGGAATATTCAGTACAAGTCAGTTTTTTTTTTATAATGGCAATATCACAAGATGAGATCAAAGGCAATAATATGTCCAAATTAATGATAAATAACTTTACGCTGAGATCACATTGAAAAACCCTTCAATATACATATTACTATTACCTTTGATATGGTATTGCTCTGATGTATACATTATCGCATATCAAACCCACGGCAGTATATACATTTCTATTTATAATTACAGGTAAAGATATTTTAACAATATATTATTACGAATAATTACATAGTTCATAGAATTCTGTTGTTCTTGCGTTATTTTTGGTCTAGATATACATGTATACCATTTGTGAATATCTGGGATATCACAGTTGAGAGTACGCAGGAAAATACTTACTAGAGGCCTGAGTAATATACGGGTCAAACAAATGTCTTGCATGCAAGAAGATATTCAACCGTAGCATTGTTATCAAACCAGAACACAATGATGTCCACCAGTACATAATGAGAAAAGGGACGAGAATGTGCAAAGAGAGAATACAAAATGTATGACAGTGAAATCATCCCAACACAACTACAGAAAGGATGTAAAGATTAAAGTTTACAGACAAACAAGAAGGGTAGTAAATATATGGAGTGAGAGAAAGGGGAAACGGAAGGTTAGAGCTAATAAGAAAGTTTGGAGGTACAAACGGGGTGCTCGGAAGACGTAAAGGACAGACCATACAAAGGCCAAAAGAAAAAGAACAGACAGATGATCTACAAAACACAAAACCACCAAAATAAACGGGGGTACCCAGAAAGCATAAGAAGCTCCTGCTCCTCTACTGGCACCTGCTGTGTTACTGAAAAATGACACGAACATCATGTGATATGGAAATCGTGTTAGACATCAGTATATGTACATACATTCAAATAAGATAGTAAAGTAGGCTAAAAAAAAGAACGTCATGAAAAGTCACTAGATATAAACAATCAGTGCAGATGGTAATGTATAAAAGACTGTTGTCTCACATACAATATCAGGTTAGGTTGTTCAGAGAGTAGAAGAAAGTACAGAGGAGAGAAAGGGGTTGTAGAGAAGAGGTCATGAGCCACCAACAGTTCATCATTTTCGTCTTGTTCTATTAGTTCGTTTAGTTGTAATTCATATAGCTCTAAAACAGCAACCCAGAATGTCCAGTCAGTAAGACGTCATCAAAGATCGAGCAAACAACAGTGTAGTTATATAAAAGGCATGAACTTCCATCTTGCAAGATAGTGTGGCGACTGGTATCGGTTTAGAGCTCACGGATGAACTATAACCTTCAGTAGCCCCATTTGATAAAGATATACAATGTTTGATTATGTCTTGCAAAGACAATTATGAAGAGATCGTTATTTTAACATTGGTAGGATCTACTTCCCAACTATAATCTTCTATACTATTTACCTGATGGGAGTTTTGTGGGGTTTTTTTTATCTTTATTTGTAATGTAACTTCGTATTGTGGTACAATGATGACGGTATTTGCTTCTACTTTTTAATTTTGCTAACTTAGTGTAGAAACAGCAAATATCGACTGTATTGTCTATGGCTTGACACAAACTGAACTCGAACCTATGATCTACGGCACTCGAGACGATGCATTTTTTAATAGGATTCCATAGTTTTAATTTGATCTACAACGATTTGATACCACTCATAACACATTATGTACATAATCACAAATATGATTAAACTCGGCATAACACATTATGTACACAATCACAAATATGATTAAGCTCGGCATAACACATTATGTACATAATCACAAATATGATTAAACTCGGCATAACACATTATGTACACAATCACAAATCTGATTAAACTCGGCATAACACATTATGTACACAATCACAAATATGATTAAACTCGGCATAACACATTATGTACATAATCACAAATATGATTAAACTCGGCATAACACATTATGTACACAATCACAAATCTGATTAAACTCGGAATAGCTTTATGTGGATAAGCTTGTCAGTGACTTTGAAACGGGTCTGTGGTTTTCACCGAGAACTTCGGTTTTGACTGGTATTATGTCGGTGGATTCGGCTTGTTGTCCCTGTGTTGCCAGTTTCTCTGGATTGTCCATTTTCGATTGCCCCTTCGGTATTCTCTAACGTTTATTTTACAGATTCTCTCTATACTCGTTGTCTTTCACAGTAATCTGTATGAATGAAAATTGAAAATTATTACTACTAATAAAGAAATACTAGTAAAACTAGTCGTTTTAATATTCCACACCTATTATATTTATGTACATATTTCTAACTTAGATATCATTGCTATGTCGTGTTGTTTGTAATAGGTAATAAATATGGAAAGTGAATTATTATATATCATTTACTTCAATGACAGTCTATACATTGTACACTTATATATAACTACCAAGTTAAATCAACAAATAATAACACTAAAACACGAAAACTAACAGAAGCCTAAAAAATAGACCATTTTATTTATTAACAAATGTGGTATTTTATATAATCATTTTAGATTAAAATAGTATGCACCACCGAAGGACCCAAAACATTTGATTGATACTCATATGAAGAGGGAAATATTCAATGCGCTCTGTCAAACACATTTCTCGGTCTGGGGGATGGTTAGCCAACTAAACTAAAGACAGTCTGTTAATATGACCGTCACCATGACATGACTGATCATCAACGGATTCTTTGTCTCAACTACTGGCAGACATTTTCATGCCATTACTATTAGATAGAATCCTTCCGCCTTCGTACCGAATGTTATTCTATGTAAATGCTTGTAAATTATGACTTCACGATGGAGGAGAAGCCCACTGCGTCAAAGCAATTTGTTTCACTTACGTGTTATGTCTGACGGTGATGTCGTGGTCTGTGCTGTGATGTTCGATTTTTTGTTATTTCATGTTCAAGATGTTTCATACCACTGGTATAGTTTTCTCTATTCAGATTGTGTTTTTTGTACTTTTTCTTCTAATTGCCATTTTAACGTGGCTTTACGGTTTCATGTTAAAACAAAATCTTGAAAAAATCTTCAAACTTGTCAGTAAAATCATGTGTCAACTTGCAATGTTTGACATAAGCACAATAAATCTAAAATATATTACAATGATAATTGTATATTATACTCGAATTTCCATTTCATTTATAAAATGTTATTGGTTGTTGAAGCCATGGTTCCTTTGTGACAAAGGGCCCGGGTGGCTCAATGAGTTAGGTAGTTGGATTACCTAACAACTCATGCAAGCCTATCACCAATACGGTGTGGGTTCGCGCCCGGCTTTGTAAATTACAAAAAGGGTGCACTCGATTCGCAGCCGCAAGTGATAAAGTTTGCCAGTTGCTTGCTCACGGTTGGTGGTTTTCTCCGGGTACTCCGGCTTCTTCCACCACTAAAACTGGTCGCCATGATATAGCTGAAATATTGCTGAAAGTGGCGTTAAACATCAAAAATCAATCAATAAATCAATCGTTTGTGACAAAACATCAAATGCATATACATCCGCGAAACATTTAATCAAAATATTTTTTAAATCATTCCTTATACTGTTTACATTAATACGGCTTAAGTTGGTGTAGATCGCTAAAGTCACATGACTTTTTGTAACATATTTTATTGTTCAATATACAATAAGATGATACAAAAGAACATAAATATTGATGTAGAGTTATAGCATCATAGAAAGTCTCTAAATACGTCAGCTTAATATTAAGTACCAAAATACCCTCCTTAAAGAGTAATTTGCCTGTTAAGTAAATATTTACAATGAATCTGTTATGCAGCGACGGTTGAAAAGAGAGATTAATCCGCTTGTGTTGGTTTCTATACACGATGTCGTTCAGGGATGGTAATAATTTTAATTAACTCTATTCACCTTTAGATTAAGCTAAAAGGATAGTTGAAATTTGTATTATTATGGCACTATTATAATTATTTTAAATATCAGTTCAAAGAAGAAAATACACACATTGAAACATTCTGGATACTTAGTAAACTGTGTTATTATTGACAGTTGTTTGCTGTGGGAACACAAGATGGACATTTTATGTACCACGGATGCTGGGTAAACGAATCAAACAATGTTCAACAAAAGGATTTTATTAGATTTTGGATTTGTGTTTATTCTACAATTTCAGAAAGGTAACACATTTTGTAATTACATCTAAATTTTAGTATATTATATATAACCGATATAGAATACCGAAGGGGCAATCCGAAAAGCACAATCTAGTGAAACTGGCAACTTAGGGTACACAAGACGAAGAAAAACAAAACATGAACACAACACAATATTTGTTGGACACCACTATACGCAAACAAACATAAATAACGTAAAAAAAACAACGTTTTTATGCGGAAATCGTAAAGGACATCAAAACACGGAACTCACAACGTAAAGACATACTAGGACAATACAACACGGAACTCAGAACGTAAAGACATACTAGGACAACACAACACGGAACTGAGAACGTAAAGACATACTAGGACAACACAACACGGAACTCAGAACGTAAAGACATACTAGGACAACACAACACGGAACTCAGAACGTAAAGACATACTAGGACAACACACAAATTAAAAAGATGAGCAACACGGACCCCACCAAACAACCCGGGGTGAACACGTCGAAATGAATATATAACCGCATTAGCTTGCTCGCCTTGAGGGCGGTAGATCGTGGGTTCGGATCAAACACGGGTTTGCTAACAAGAATCATGATAATGTTTCCGAGTGGAGCGACATATCTACACACGAACTGTTGTTTCAGTGAGCTAGCACTATAAAGATCCAATTAAGCGTTGTGGTCTAGTTCAAAGCGGCCATCATCAACATTTCGTCGAATGTTACTTGTTCTCACAATGATATAGCTGACAAGATTTCCCATTTGGCATTAAACTCACTTACTCGAAACAAATAGATTTATTATTTAATTTGTCAGGGTGGAAAGAATTATTACAATATATTTTGATTTTGATTTGATTTTTGGTGTTTTAACGCCACTTTCAACAATATTTCAGCTATATCATGGCGACCAGTTTTAGTGGTGGAGGAAGCCGGAGTACCCAGAGAGAACCACCGACCATGGGCAAGCAACTGGTAAACTTTATCACTTGCGACTGGGAGTCGAGTGCACCCTTTTTTGTAATTTACAAAGCAGGGCGCGAACCCACACCACATTGGTGATAGGCTTGTATGAGTTGTTAGATCCAACTCATTGAGCCACCCGGGCCCCTTATTACAATATATAATCTTTCTTTATTACCAGTTAAATTATTTGTATACATTTAGTTATATTAAAACTATCAAACATATGAAAATTATAATTTATAATGTAATAATCTTTATTGATCCACAATTTTACCCTATACGGATTGAACGCATACAACACAACATACAATATAACTATACAATAAAAACTAAGGTTAAAGAGATATACAAATAAATATTAATAATTCACCATGGACTAAAAATAAATAAGAACAAGGGCAACGCAAAGCGTGGCGTATCCCCTCGCCTAGAAAGTTGATCTGGTGACCTTGACCTTTGATCTATGACCTTGAAAGTCAATAGGGTTTCAGCATCTCTTAAGGACTAAGTATGTACTAAGTTTGGTCAAAATCCATTAAAGGATGTTGATTCTAGAGTGTTCACAAGGATGTTACGGTAGGACGGACGGAAGGTAGCGTTACTATATCCCTTCGCAACTTTGTTGGCGAGGGGATAACAAAGTTTTATACAGAGTTGGGCTCACTTTTCTCACTGACCAAGACTTTGTAGCAAAACGGACAAATAATTGCAAATCTCTCCGGTCACATTATTATATTATTTTATTGAATTTGCTAAAATGTTTTAATAAGTTTGTATGTCATTAACGCATCAGCAAAAACTAATTTATAAAGAAGGTGAAATTACAAGATTACAAAATTCAAGATTATAGTCAACACTAAAATACATTTAGGGTTAATCTTGGAATATATTTAGGCTGTTTTTCACATGTAAACCATAGCTTGAGGATATAAAGATGCCTCATAATTATACTGATTGATATTTAGCACCAATTTTAACAGTATTTCAGCTATATCGTACCCCCGATGATTATATCAGCACAACGTCAGATTCAGATATCAATATCTGTGTTTTATGTTATTGGTGGAATTCATAATGTAACTCTAAGGATATGACAATCTAATTAAAATTAGATCCGGAATAGCTCCCCCCTTTTTTTTTATATGTCGCCTAATTTTAATTAAACTGAGGATATGACTGTTGGTCATTGTTGAACAATCTACTGTTGTTGTGACTGTGTAATGTAGAACAACACTATTCGTTTTCTTTAATGTGTGTGTAAGTGCAAAGTTGGATAGTCTCTCGTGTTTATTTACATCCATATCATTTTTTACTAATTTAAGTAATATTTATCTTGACTAGAGGAATGATATAAATCACCGTGTGCCATTAACGAACAAATTTGGCGAAATAAAACCTTTACTGTTCAGTATACACGGATGCTTCAATATATAACATAACCCTTTCTTTCAATAAAACCAATCAACTTTAATGTACATGCACGTAGATCAGACTGGTGGTTATACAATAACAAAGAGGAGGAGGAGTAACATCCTATATTCGTGTTACTAGGGATATGTTGCCACAATACAAAAATGTAGGTAGCGATATTTGTCCTTCGAATACATAATTTACATAACTAATACATTTGTATGTATTAGTATTTAATCTTTATAGAACATAGGGGAATAGGTCTGCAACGTTTTTGTCTTATTACTAGATAAATGAATGATAAGGTACCGGTATATATTTCTGAAATTCTAAATAAATGAATAGGGAATCATCGAGCTTCCTTGTACAAGCCTACCAATATAATATAGAAGTTACCTCCTTTGAGCTCACCCACTCAGCTCGCCCATACACCATAATCTGTTTGGTACACCATGTCTCTTATATTTGTAATATCAAAACCAATGATTCACATACATTTATAAAAATTCATCTGTATCAATGAGTTAAATTACAAAATAATTATACTCCAGAACATAATGATATAAGACATTTTTAGAATAGCTTTAATTGTTTTAAGTCACACCTACATGTAGAAAGATTAGTATTCAAATGCAATGCAGTTGTATGGTACTAAATCATAAATATATTTCTTCAACATGTGTTTATTGAAAAGAATTATGAGATACTGATTTAGCAAATTTATTAAAAGATGCATACATTATTAATTAAATTCATCTTCTCTCAAATTTATTCTGAGTGTTACCCTCAATCTATTTTTATTCTAAAGCTACTCTTATAGACGACTTTATAATTCTGGAGGAGGGGGTTAGGGTTATGGTGTTTAACGCCATTTTCATAAATATTTCAATTATACAGTCGGGGTCAATTTTATATGTCTGGGAACACGGAATACCCGGAGAAAACCACCAACCTGCCGCAAGTCACTGACAAACTTTATCCTATAATGTTACACCTCGCCATGAGCGGGATTAGAACTCACAACGTTAGTGGTGATAGGCACTGTTGGCATAATTAGTGGTAAATCTAACTACCATACAATCATGGTCATAATTCTGAAGGAAATACATACAGTATACTAAATGACCTCATAACGTATGATTGTATATCATTTTGAAAGCACTTAGACTGAACCCTTGACAAATTAACACATACAGACAAATAAAAAACTAAAACCACATTGTTCTCATAATAGGTCATAATAATAAAAGAATAATTCTCATCACAATGTCGAAAACAAGGATGTAAAATAGTAAACTAGTACAAAAATAGTTAATTTGAAATCATAAATCATATGATGATCAATGTTAGTACATGTATTTGCGAAGCAAATCTCCATTTATTCCTGGCGGCATCCTCCCTTTCTTCATTTAGTATCCTGTTCATCCTCCCTTTCTTCATTTAGTAATGGGGTCATCCTCTCTTCATTTAGTACTGGGGTCATCCTCTCTTCATTTAATACTGGGGTCATCCTCTCTTCATTTAATACGGGGATCATCCTATCTTCATTTAATACTGGGGTCATCCTCTCTTCATTTAATACTGGGGCCATCCTCTCTTCATTTAATACTGGGGTCATCCTCTCTTCATTTAGTATTGTGGTCATCCTCTCTTCAATTAATACGGGGGTCATCCTCTCTTCATTTAATACTGGGGTCATCCTCTCTTCATTTAGTACTGTGGTCATCCTCTCTTCAATTAATACTGGGGTCATCCTCTCTTCATTTAATACTGTGGTCATCCTCTCTTCAATTAATAATACTGGGGTCATCCTCTCTTCATTTAATACTGGGGTCATCCTCTCTTCAATTAATACTGGGATCATCCTCTCTTCATTTAATACTGGGATCATCCTCTCTTCATTTAATACTGGGGTCATCCTCTCTTCATTTAATACTGTGGTCATCCTCTCTTCAATTAATAATACTGGGGTCATCCTCTCTTCATTTAATACTGGGGTCATCCTCTCTTCAATTAATACTGGGATCATCCTCTCTTCATTTAATACTGGGGTCATCCTCTTCATTTAATACTGGGGTCATCCTCTCTTCATTTAATACTAGGGTCATCCTCTCTTCAATTAATACTGGGGTCATCCTCTCTTCATTTAATACGGGGATCATCCTCTCTTCATTTAATACTGGGGTCATCCTCTCTTCATTTAGTACTGGGGTCATCCTCTCTTCATTTAGTACTGGGGTCATCCTCTCTTCAATTAATACTGGGGTCATCCTCTCTTCATTTAATACTGGGGTCATCCTCTCTTCATTTAATA
>MJUT01002884.1:107076-144523 GCA_002080005.1 Gigantidas platifrons
TACTGGGGTCATCCTCTCTTCATTTAGTACTGGGGTCATCCTCTCTTCATTTAATACTGGGGTCATCCTATCTTCATTTAATACTGGGGTCATCCTCTCTTCATTTAGTACTGGGGTCATCCTCTCTTCATTTAATACTGGGGTCATCCTCTCTTCATTTAATACTGGGGTCATCCTCTCTTCATTTAGTACTGGGGATCATACTCTTATAATGTACTAAATTTGATATCTTCGATTTTATTTCATCAATTTCACAACAAAAAGTAACAATATTATTCTAATTTGAACTATTTTATGTTTTCGATGTTTTCGTAAGTAGCGTTTTATTGACTAAGCTCCACCCATGAAGTAACGTGACCAGAATGACATGTATATAAAAATAACAATAAATATTTGTCAAAACATGCAAAATATTAAAAACGAAATAAATTAATGTTTTCAAAGATTAAAGAATTTGTGGTATAAATTCGTGCTTTATTTGAGATTGTGAAATAGAATATATTAACATGTACTTATCTCAGTTGGAATATGGATTTTATTAACACAAATGAATGATTGATATTACTCTTAGCACGAGATACTAAATAGTGGTAGAACAAGTCAAATGGGTTTAATCGATCAGAAATTTAGCAATATATCAATTTGATTAGTAACCTTGAATTTCATTGAGAAAATAAAATTAAATCAAATTCAGTGAGGATTATATGACATACAAATTAACTTAAAATATTACCTAAAAAGAAGGTTAAGTTGTTTATCAAGGTGTAGATGGCGATTTTGTAAAGAGAAACGAAAATGAGATGTGGCGTCACATATTTATTGTAACGAAACGTATATTAATTTCGTTTACAAACAACATGAAATGGTGTTCAGATTGTCCAGCTGTGAAACGGACTAAAGAAAAATATTCTTTTCATCGTAAATATCCGACATGTAATATAAACATACTCATTATAAAAAGCCATGAGGTTTATAGGCTTGGAATTTCGGAATGACTTTCGGAATTAAGTCTGACCTTTTCACTGAATATAAGCAAGCCTAAATTTGAAGCATACCTTACACTTTAGCCAACTTATATTTTTTTTAATGTCATGTCTTGGTGTACAAAATGACGGGAAAAATACCATACCGACAGAACAGTTCCAAAAGACGTTAGTTATCCTGCCTTGGTACAAGTACTTCAATCAACATGTTAATTATGTTTACTATTTTATTTAGTTGTAGCAGATTCATGTGACTTCTACCAAGGTTCAACGTCTATCATACGAACATGCGACAATGGCTGTTGTGAAAATGTATGTTGTACCGATGATTATAAAACGTAAGTATAATAGACAGACAGATAAACATTGTTTTTTTTTTTTAAATCTGAAAATAAAAGAATATTGCACCCTAACAGCGGTACTTGTTAGATAAAGAGCGGCAGTAAAAGCTCAGTTCCTTATTGTTGTAAGCTGTGGTTCGGATGGATTGCCTTTATCTTCACGTATATCACACCCGTCTGTGGTTTTAAAACGTTTATATGACCAACAGAACCAAATGTGAAAAATATCTATCGTTTCCAATAAAGTTTCCGATTTATGATGTTTCGGACAACATTGTGGCCATCAATCCCGCGCGATTTTATGAATATTTAAATAATATAAATAAAAAAATGTAGATATCTAATTTAGTGCGCATGACGGGTTTCTGGAACAACATAATGTCATTCATCAGGTATGCTCAAAATCAAAAGACTAGAAAACAAATAAGAGGTTCCTGTAAAATACTACTGCATTTGTACTGTGTGTGTGTTTTTTTTTTTTTTTTTTTTTTTTTTAAGACTAAGGATAACTAGGCTATGCTTTGACGTTGTAAATTGTCGACTTACGTGGACGATTTCGTTGATCGCATCTATCCCATTGAGCTTGAAATAAAGGATACCACAGATACAGATAGGTTTGCTTCATACTTCGACCTACACTTCGACATTGACAGTGAGGGGCGGTTAACAACGAAACTTTACAACAAAAGAGATGATTTCAATTTTCCTATGGTGAACTTTCCATTCATATGTAGCAACATTCCAGTAGCACCTGCATATGGAGTATATATCTCTCAGTTGATACGATATTCCAGAGCTTGTGGTTCCTATCAGGATTTTCGTGATAGAGGGTTGCTGATAACAAGGAAGCTACTGAACCAAGAGCTCCCCTTTGTTACGTTGAAGTCATCACTTCGACAGTAGCCACCATGACCACGGATATGTTCCACTTGTCGTAAACACTTCCCGGTCCTTTCCTCGTTCATGACTTATCACCGGGTTTGTAATTAGATTAACACGACGGATGTCACTAGTGGAGCAGGAACTGCTTACTCTTCCGGAGCACCTGCGTTCACCCCCGGTTTTTAGTGGGGTCCGTGTTACTCGATCTTTAGTATTATATGTGTGTTTTGTAGATCGTTGTTTGACCTTTTGTACCCTTTCTTTTGGCCATTGTGTTGTCTTTTCTTCTTCGATATACGGTTACTGATTACCCCTTTGGTATCGTCAAACTCTTCTTTAAGGCTGTTACATGTGACATCTTGTAATGGAAGCCATAAGTTGTGGGAGATCAAACATTATATTTGTTTTTAATTAAAACGCTACCCCGAGTGATAGGGAAGGATAAATGCAATATGAGTTGACCTCTTGATTGGGGGGAGGGGGGTCAGGTTATAATACAGAAAATATGACTGTGAACAACACAACAGTGAATAACGCTGCCTGCACGTTGAAGATCTTTGGTATGCCATTAGCTTATAAGAACTTACTAAAGACTTATTTTCTAAAGCCACTTTCAAATGATATCAATTAGTTGGCACAAAGATTTAAATATTTCCGAATATATAGATATACTATTTTAAAGCCTTGAGAGCACTACCATATGTTTTTATTTATTTTTTACAGATTAGCCATTATTTTGGGAGTAGTATTTGGTTGTCTTATTTTACTTGTTATCATAATCATTATTGTGATATGTTTAACAAGAAATAGATGGTCCAAGAAGATTGGACCTCAAAAAGGTAATTTACACATTACAAATATATAAGCCGTCATGGGACTATATAGGTATCTAAAGAAGAAATTTAACGTTTATATAGGCTTTCATTGACTAAAATGATGGCAATGTGTCCACGGATTGTTTGTACGTCATGTGTCTTACGATAGTCTATGCTAATTATTAAAATGTGTACACAATTATTTAAGAGCAGAAAATCATGATAAAATATGATGACAACTATTAGTATACTACTCATTAGTATTAAAATACATAAATCTGTTTAATTACTGCATATTTATATTTTAAATACTAACATTCGTGTTGTTCATTTTGTTATACTATGTGTCTTTACGTTCTTATCTCCGTGTTGTGATGATCGGTTCGAAGAAACAAAGCATTTATTTTTGCGGTACGTCTTTATCCCAATTGTTTGTAGTCATGTCTTAATAATGTTATTTGTGTTTATTTGTGTGTAGTTGTGTACAATTATATGTCTTTACGTTCTTAGTTTCGTGTTGTAATGTTCGCTACGACTTCCGAATGAAAACGATGTTTGGTTCGTCTTTTCCCAGTTGTTTGTCCGAGGACTTATGTCTTATTTATATAATATATGTGTTGGTTTACATACAGTGATGTCAGATATGCCTTGACTTGATGAGTAACGTGGCGGATGTCACATAGGAGACATGAAGTGTTTACTCTTCACGACCACTTAGGTTCATCTCCTGTTTTAGGTGGGGGCCGTGTTACTAATCGTTTTAGTTTTCTGTTTTGTTTGTGATCGTCCCGTGACTTGTGTACTCAATAGTACCAGTGTCTCTTGATTCTACATTCTTCATCGTTCCATCGGGTTTCTCTAACTTTTATTAGAAAAAATAATAAAAATCAGTTAAATCCATTATAAATAAAATGAAAAAATACCACACCATCAGATCAGTTCTGAAATCTGACCGAAACATCTGAGAAACAAAGCTAACCTTTCTGGCTTGGTACAGGCACGTAGATACAAAACGGCGGTGCTAAATTAGCTTATTTTAGGCCCAGGTTAAGGTTTAGACTAATTATTCCTTGCTGAGATTTACTGTCGATATTGGGAGACGTATCGAGCTAGTAGTTGACGATAATCGCAATGTACCAAATAATGCTGATGTTGCAATATTTTAGTAAATTATCGTTCTCACTGTGGTTTCTAATTTCTTAAAAAAATATAATTCCTATATTCGATCGTTCAAAATGCTCATTGTAGACATAATGAGTACATTTACCGGTCGGATATCAAACCATGCTTTCGGTATATATCATACTGGTTTCGGACTTCGTCGTATAGTATAACACAAACATTTCTTGAAATATTTGTTGCATCAGGAATGTCGTTTTTATAAAATTCAACTTAAACAAAAAGCACTTTTCTTATATCTGAAATAAAATCTAAAATGACATCGATGTCATGTCATATATCTTTTACTTTTCATTTAAAGTTTGTGTTTGTCAATGACGTATGTAAGGTCGGTGGATTCCTTCGACGCTCCGTCCACCACCAACAATAAAGTTTGATAGCATCCACGGTATAACTCAAATATGACAAGAGGAAGCATTTAACACCAATCAGGTGTTTATTTTATAACATTTATTCTGTTAATATTAAACATGTACTTTTATTTTTCAGACAAGTGGAAACAACAAAGAGGAAACGATATCGAACTAGCGAAAGTGACTAGAGTGTCTGATTGAACTATTGCCGTTTTGAAGTATAAAAGACTTCAAACATGACTGTCAAATAATTAAATAATTTGGTTATATAATGATGTGATGTATTTGTACTTTTATTATTATGTGTTGATGAGAGAGAGAGAGAGAGAGAGATTTCATTTATCGTATGTTTCTAATATGTAATATATACGGTATTCGGGTATTAACATTACAGCATTCATCACGTCCTCTAACTTTGACAAAAATACGTTTATATTGTCGTGATGGAAATCGTCCAAGAATTGTTAAACAAACACCGAGTACTTATGTCGTATCTTTATTTAAAAAACAGGTGTTACTATGATAAATATGTAATAAGATATTGATTTACTAAATATGTATGAAAGTATTCATTGTATATTTTAATTTCTGAAATGCTAAAAAAGACATGTGACTCTACATATTAAATAATACGAAGTGACATGATGGCATGTCACAGTATACGATGGCATGTCCGGTATGACTTGGCTTCCTGCCGGATGTTTCAGTGAACTACGACTATTAAAATTTAGTTAAGTTTGTAGGTTTAGTAGAATGTAGCAATACATAATCACAATCTCATAAAAACATATCTCATGAAATACACAACATATTGGGTTTGAGCTATGGCGTTTAACGCTACTTACAAAATATTTCAGCTATACTGTGGCGGTCAGTTTCACTGGTAGAGGAAACCGGAGTACCCGTAGAAAACTACCGAATAAAAAAAATCACTGACAAACTTTTATCACATAATATTGTATCGTGTACACATCACCATTAGCGGGAATCGAACGTTAGTAGTGATAGGCACTGATTGTACATGTAGTTGTAAATCCAACTACCATACGACCACGATGGCTTCCTACACAACATAGTGTAGCTGGAGGATTGCTGACTTATTTGGTATTTAACAACTATCACCTACTCCCTCTAACTTGCTATTTAATATATTAATATCAGTTTGTGTAGTCCAAACAAAATTAATTAATGTCCATTCTGTTCGTACCATACCGTTGTCATTCGTGGAGTAAGAGAAACTGACCTGACGCTCTTGCTGTTTGTAGCAGTTCGCGTTGTCCTCGATTTTGTCCGTTTGTTTTGTGCTTGTAATGTTTGGTTTCTTTCTTATCTGGAATTTGTGATTAATTTTGAAAATTAATACAATGTAATGAAGAAGAGTAAACATATGTCTATTCAATTTGTTTTTTCCCAATATTATATATAATGAATATGTAATAATTTAGCATGTTTGTCTCCAAAATTGGATATCGTGGAATCAATCCCGCAGCTTAAACCAAAAACTGTAAAAATGGTATCTACTGTTCGATACAATTTAAACAGACAAGAATAATTAGCAGCAACGATCAAGGATATGCCTATCAGTGGATATGCTCTGACCATTGAACTATGGTATCATAAATCAACCTTCAGGTATTAGTCTAGGGCTAGCAGAAATCATCATCATCTCAACAAAAAGCTTGCTCAGGTCATGATATTTCCGTACTCACGCGGCTGGCATCATTAGAAATTGTAAAATTTGAATAGTTAAATGATTTATATCGTAGTTATCTCCCTTTGTACGTAGTTGTCTGATACTGAAAACAATTGTTGGCACATCACGTATGTAAGACCAATGTAGAATTGAAAAAACAAAAACAAAATACAATGCTACGCACTCCGATAAATAATGTAATTACATATCATACGATTTAATCATATATAACTAACGTCAGACGGGTCCGTCGATGCCGTGATCGTATGGCAGTTGAATTTACAACTACCTATGCAACCAGGGCCTTTCACCACTATCTTTGTGCGTTCGAATCCCTCTCAGGCGAGTGTACTTTCTACATCATGTGAAAAATGTTTGTTATTTTTACTTGCGGAATTCCTGTGGGTTTTCTCCGGGTACTCCTGTTTCCTCCACCAATAAAGGTGACCACCACGATATCAATGAAATATTGTTGAAAGTGGCGTTAAATACCATAGTTCATGAAGGTCAAACGTATCTGTCATTGTGTGGTCACATATTACAAACACAATTCTTGCAACTCTTTACCAAAGAAAAGAATTAACGTTCATTTTAACTATTTGCTGTCTTTTTATGATTCGATTTGCTTTGATTAAATTTTATTATTACTGATGGCGGTTCTCGTCGTTATAAACCATCAAACTGCCCAGAGCGTCTAGAGATGATGGATAGGGGATGTCCTGTCGATGGGTGGAGGACTATCAGGGTATAATACGTAAAACCCTAACCGTGGATCATTTACAACGTGCTTGGTGAGTGCCACGCTCCCTGCATATTAAAGGTTTTTTTTGTAGATTTCGAAAAAAGTTGAGGCACTGTATTCGGTACAAAAGGCAGGTTGTTATCCCCCAACTCAACCCTCCATACTTGTTGTGAGAGTCAAACGTCATTGTCCCGATTGTACCACAATTCCATCATATCTGTATTTTTATGAACAAACCCCCCCCCCCCCCNCAATAATACCACATCAGAACAGTTCGTAAATCCAACGTGAAAATCGTAGATTTTAAAATAACGTTGAACTTGTTCACGTCTTGAATGTTGATCATGAGTTTTTGTCTATTGTGATGGTGATTTAAAAGTTTTGTCTTTAAAATCGTATGACGGCTATAAATTATTCTACTTTCAAAGTTATGATTATTTACAAATCAAATCTATAACTTCTACAGATGTGTTTGATCTTTCATATTGTTGCTGATCCTAATTGATTACTGGGCGTGAATCATTAAAAAAACATAAGAAAATTATCAGAACTATTGTCACTTTGCATTACTCTAGAATTTATGCGCGATATTACATCACTAATTATATTTCTATTTATAATCCGTTTGTCAGACATGTTAGCTTTCAATTACATCTTACATATTGCTATCAGTATGGATTCCCCAGATAATTTCTGATTAATCATTTTTATTCTGTCATAACTTGAGACGAAAAAGATCTAGTTTATATTAAAATGTTATTTCGAGGATGTTGTCAATGACATTTCAGTAGTCCCTTCGGTATTCTCTAACGTTTAGTTGGTGGTATTCATCCTGATTGACCAATACATGACTATCGGTTACTGGACAAGAAGATGTACTATTACTAGTCGGATAAGACACTCCTACAGAATGACGCGATATAAAAGCCAATTATTTTTGACAATAATTAACGTCCGCTACAAATAACATAAAACATATCATTCGCTGTGAGTCATAAGTACCTTAAATCTTTATTATCAATCCTCTTGGAAATTTATTGATGGTCCAAGGATAAGAATCATATCTCTTATACATGTATTTAAATTTAGGGTTCATGGTGTTTTTGTTTTCCATTCTAAGTATTATTTTAATTTCCATTGGCTTTTTTCAAATTTATTTTTTGTTAATTTGAAATATTTGTCATGGATGATTTCGATGACGATTTTGTGATGCAAAGTTGTTGAAAACGGGTTTTTCGCATATTTTGTTGCAATATGTTCGTTTTTGCATGTTCAATAATAGCTAAAAGTCAGTGTTGGTTATTTAACCTCAGGGCAAATATCCGTATTGACCCTCAAATATCCGTATTTGCCCTCATATATACGTATTTGCCCCCGAATTCAACTTCCGGTATCTGCGCAGTGGTCTCAAAGTACAAGGAAAGATGATGCATAAAGATATGCATAACATCGTATTTCAATCAAATTAACACATTTCAACATATTGGAATAAAGTTTAAATAACTTGAAACGGAATAATTAGCTCATATGTATACGTCGTGTTGAATAGGAATTTCTATTCAAATGTCAACGTCTTGGGTAGATTTTACAAACAGTTTCTAACGTCATTGTACAGATCGACATTGTTTTGCATATTTTTGAAACCAGACTCGAAACAAAAATATTTGCAAGTTGAACAAAGGCAACGCTCTTAAGGATTTATTTTCGAAATTTGTCAGTTCAAAGATCTTTTTTGCAATATACAAGTCAATGCATGGAAAATGTCAATGTAAAATATGTGATAAAAAGATTATGACATGAAATTTTCCATATCGTCCCTGGTATCAACCCTCGACCGATATCAGCCCTCCAGCTTCGCTGTCGGGCTTGATATGGGAGTATCGGGCTAATACCAAGGCCGATATTGAAAATGTCATGTAATAATCTCTTAATATTAAATTAATGACATATTAATGCAGTATTGATCCTCTTTTATTTGTTAGATTTCGTAATTATTGACAATAACGGTACAAACAATTTGAGGTTTGATTTTTTAGAGCATTCGAGTTCGCAACAATTTTCCCTGAACGTTTTTATCTAAGAGTTTTGAAATCCTTGATGAAAATACATTGTATATGAGAAATCTGATATTGTTTTGAAATATATGTGGTCATAGTACAGAAAGAAAAAGTTTATATTTCTCATGATTTCTTCTTTTATTGGAAGACTGATCTTAATGGTGTTTACTTTTCTGTAAAATGATATCTACTGGTTCTGTGCGATTTAATCTGGTTCTAAATAATTTACCTAGCTCTTGACTGGTTCTGTGTGATTTACATGTCTCTACTGGTTCTAAGTAATTTACCATTGATCATTGGTTCTGTTTGAAAAAAGTTTGACGATACCAAAGGGCTAATCAGAAACCGCAAAACGAAGAAGGACAGACAATACAATGGGCAAACGAAAAAGGACAAAAAGGCAAACAATGATCTACAAAACAATACACAGAAAACAAAAGATTCATCTTCTCTTTTAAGAGATGTATGTGATTTAAATAGACACGGGAAAAAAAAAGACTTCCTGGCATCACTATATGTCTTTCGCGAATAAATATAAGACTACTTATATTTGATAAAACATTGTTAGGCGTATCACTATATTTATTTCCATGTTCCTTTGTTGTACTGAACATGTCAACTTTTAAATGCGCTTCCGTATCCATCAATGAAAATATTGTGCTTCTTTTCAACCATATGCAATTATGGATTAATTGATAATAATAAAAAAAAAATGAATATTGAAATATTTAATATAAACTAGGATATAAAAATAAACAAATATAATAATGAATGAATTTGGAATGGTTCAATATTATGACCGATGTAATGAATATTTGAACAAAGAAATATATGTTGTATATTATGCAATAAATGATGTTACCCAACACGCCATTCTAAAAACAACATGGCGGACATTAAAGCTGAAAATAATGATTGTATATTTTACACTTTAGACACCAAGTACTATGTTCTACAATTACTTTCATATTTCCTCGACTAAGATTGACTAACATAGGAAAATATCCTTGCATCCATAACCATGGTTATCAACCACCTTTATGCGTCTGATTCAGTCTATTAATACTTCACGTAACCCTCTGTTCACTGCTTAATTGAATGTCAATTGTCACTCTGGTTCATTCGGATCGAATGCACTTTTGGAAAAATAACGAATGTAATCGTTATAAACTAAATCAAAACGTTTTCAGTTGATATCCAGAAGAACATCTGTAGGTTTGGATTTTCTCTTGAACAGTTTACTAAGAAGACCTTTATGCTCTTTGGATCTTTTTCTGTCACTTTTATCAGATACCTGCGCGACCATTTCACTCACATCTGGAGTCAATTTAATTTTTATTTGTTTTAAAATGCCAACTAGAAGTTCATCAACATTATGATTCAAAGCTGCTGACGTCTCTGTATATTTACAGTTGAATTCTGTGGCAAGTTGTTTGGCTTCTGAAACATAATAATAAGTCGATATAGACGTCAATTTCAGCATGTATGTTGCAATAACATTGAATAACGATTGTATAATTATTGTAGCAACATTGTAGTACGATTTTAGTAACATCGTATGACGACTAAAGAATTGTATAATTATTGTGGCAACATTGTAGTACGATTTTAGTAACATCGTATGGCGACTAAAATAACGATTGCATAATTATTGTAGCAACATTGTAGTACGATTTTAGTAACATCGTATGACGACTAAAGAATTGTATAATTATTGTGGCAACATTGTAGTACGATTTTAGTAACATCGTATGGCGACTAAAATAACATTGCATAACGATTGCATAATTATTGTAGCAACATTGTAGTACGATTTTAGTAACATCGTAAAGTCACAACGTATCACGATTGTTTAACGATTGTGTAGCATTTTCTTAATTTTGTGGTTGTTTACAATTGTAAGGTAATGGTTTTTAATTTTACATTGATTATTCTTCCTTGGGAGGAACATTATATTCTAGATTTGAACTTTTTGTGTGTGTTCCAAGCCACGATTTCCAATGTAATATATCGTGGTCCTTTTTTGTGCTCAATGAGTTAATGTGAGTAGTAATTGTTCGTCTTTAGGAAATTGGTGGAATTGTTGACACTCATCACTATTTAAACTTTCTTTTCTTAATTATAGGTTGGAATAAAGAATCGATTATATGCCCTAGCTGTTTTATAAAGAATCGATTATATGTCCTAGCTGTTTTATAAAGAATCGATTATATGCCCTAGCTGTTTTATAAAGAATCGATTATATGCCCTAGCTGTTTTATAAAGAATCGATTATATGCCCTAGCTGGTTTATCATCAGGACTTTCTAAACAAAGGACTGTATTTCTCAAATACATTATTTGTAAAGGAGAAACAAAATAACCTAACCTTACATTTTATGCCTGATCTTGTGCACTGTTCCCCATCATTGTACTTTACCTTTCCCATGATATACCAGTAGCACTATATCTACCCACTGAGCTTTATCTAATTGAGTAAACAGTTTAGTTCCTTAATTTTACTATAAATAACAGTTCAATATCTAGTAATACTACACAGGTACTGATATCTCACCTGCTGATGTTATTTGTCGCTTTCGCACCAGATCTACTTTGTTTGCCACTAATACTATTGGTCTGTCATTATATAGTTCGTTTCTCAGGTATCTAATATACATTCTTGCAACATCAAAAGACGATTTCTCATGGACAGAAAAAACAACTACAAAGGCGTCGAAGGAGAACTTCTCAATAGCATCCTGAAAAGAAATATAATCTTAGTATTTTATATATTTAAATACATAGAGTTAAAGTGCTATCGTTAATAAACTGAAATTTAACTCAAAGAGAATTGTAGTTATTGTATCAATATGAACTATGCCAAGATTTACTCCGTATATATGTATCGATTTAGAAATGTATTGAAAAAGAGTTAAAATTGAAAACGGTTATTATTTTGTATAAACTTAAAACTAAAAATAAATAAATAAAAGAAAACAATACTGAAGAATAAAATCAAAACAAAACAAACAGACAAGAAAATTCCAGAAACAGACGTTGACAAAATGATCTTAGCATCTATTAATTAAAACCTACTATTTAGTGGTAATAATGTTCTATCATTTATTAAGCAGGTGTTGTATATCTCATTATTATTGTCAAAACCACCAATGTGTTGGATGATTCATGTTTATTATTATTATCTGTTGTTGTTTATCTATACGATAAGAACACATCTATGTTCTGAGTCAACATGTCATGGGTTATCTTTCTTGACATGCAGGAATTCAGATGTTTGATTAAGATCAAGATCGATTAAACTAATATTTATGGTTAGATTAGTCATTAGTTCCATGTACCAGAGGATTACGATATTATTTTTCCACTCTAGATAGTAAAATTTGTGCTTTTTAAAGCTTGAGTCACCGAGCTCTCTAACATTTGAAAATTTAACTATCGAGAGTGGAGAAATATAGTAATCCATTAGTAACAAGATAATCTGTGTCTCCAATGATCAAAACATCAGAAAAATTTCCTAGGTTGTCAATTCCCGTCGAAAGGAAATTGGCGGGAATTTCAAGGCAGACATTTCACTAACGTGATGATTAAAATATTTCGAAATTTTAACCAACTGTTTCTAGACTCTTAAGAATAGCAGAAAGTAGAATAATAGAATAACTACCAAAGCACATTTATTTATAGGTAGAAATTCTAATCTGAGACGTTGTTTGTTTTAATGGTTAACATCCTAAGTACATTATTATTAGATCAACCTTTATAGATAATCATCCCTTGTAGAATGCCAAGAAAATCTAATATACATCTGTATATCTGTAGCTTTGTTCCCATGAACAATATAAATGTTACATTAAAATATGATTGATTGATTTTTGATGCTTAGCACCACTTTCAGCGATATTTCAGCTATATGATGGCGACCAGGTTTTTAGTGGTGGAAGAAGCCGGAGTATCCGGAGTAAACCATCGACCATGGGCAAGCAACTGGTAAACTGTATCACTTGCGGTAAGATGTAAACATCTGCCCATATCTACTAGTAAATGTGATGTTATGATAAACGTAAACGAATTTAAATAACTCGGAGCTTAGAAATATGATATGATCAGAATATTTTTTTTACAATTTTAACCTACATTTCAATTCCGTTTATTCATGTTTTAGCGACAAGAAACACTACAGATTTACTAACCTGATGATTTGAAAAATCTACAAATTCTAAAGTGGACTCTTCATTGTCTATAAGCACTGACAATGTCTGTTCATATATTCCATCTGTAATTATCAATAGAATAAAACATTAAATGACGGATAAAATTAATTTGACTATCATCTCGGGATGATTATATACAATGTTTAATATACTAAGAGGCAGCAAATTCTTAAGCAAGAATAATAAAAATTATATAAAACAATAGTCTTTAAATGCCTAAACATAGTAATATAATCTTTAATCATATGATTAAAAATTAAACTTTTTAATGGGGGCAAAGCTGCAGGCAATGGATGTCAATACTCAAGGGTAATATCAAATTTGTCGACCGTTGTGTTCCTAATATTTTGATTATTAACGTTTACCCAATTGCATCGACGCTTGATTAAACGTTAGTATACATACAAACACATCGTACAAATGTGTAAAACAATTAATATGCAGACGATTTGTTATGCCTTGACAAAAAGATAAACTAAACGTAGACATGACGGACCACAGGAACAGTACAACGTTGTGTAATTGAACTCATCATGCTTTCATTTTAAATACTAAATCATACGAGTTTATAAGAAACATATTTTAAATATCTGAAAATAGTTACATTCGGCTTACCGTTCTCAAAGTCATATGATGATAAGAACTCAGAACTCATAAACTGATTAGTCAAGGCTGTTTTCCCTACTGCATCGGCTCCCATGACACACACCCGATAATATCCCGTGGAAGATGTTGATGAACAGCCACAACATATAGCACTGTCTTCTGATGTCTCACTGGATAGGCTCTTACGGAAACAATCCTTCTGTGACAACGTTNTTTTTAAATAATAATACAATTAGATTAAATTAAATCAAAACCCTTACAAAGTAATCTCCGGCAAAAAAATTGTGTGTAACTTGTAACATGGAAAACGAGGACTATCTAGTAATTTGAATCGGAAAATCTTATTTTTGTGCGGAAATTGCAATGCGAAATCTCCGCACAATTCGCTATGACGTCTTACTACGTTTTCGGTAGTTTTTTCAAATATGGCAGCCAGCGTATGAAGCGAAATGTTCCAAAGATGTTGTAACAAGACATTATTAAACGGAAAAATATATTCACAATGAATTCTTTGGTAAGAAAATTTAAATAATGTAGATACAATTAAAAAAAAATCATAAATTCAAAATGTGCTTTTAATAGCGTTTAAAAATAAAAAAAATATATGGTTTGAAAGTGAAATTTTCATGGAGAATTTTAACCTTTTGCTTGTCTAGTCCGTTTTGTTACCGTGTGCTAAATGCACGTAAATGACAGGTTTTCTAAAATATGTCGCAAATTCGAAAGTTAATGTAAATAAATTATGTATATTATTCTTTGAATAATATATTCTTTTCGAAATGTGCATTTGATAGAGTTTCTCAAATAGAAAGAATTTTTAATAAATAATAACAGACAAAGAAATGAAAAGAAAATCGAAATGTCTTGTCCGTTTTGTTACCCAGCAATCTTGTAACGTTTTTCCGTGATTTTCAACGTTAAGTTTCCAGTGGTACAATCCTAGCTGTAAAAGCTGATGACAATGATTACCCGTATTATCTAGTGAGAGCAAGCAAACACCCCACCGTTCTACGAAAAACTGCTACCGACAAATCAGGGTACCAAGGTTATACACGGTTATTACTTGACACTATAGATTACAACCCTTTAAAACTAAAGTTACTTAAACGAGTTCCAGCAATTGTACCAGCACTTTCAATTATATACATTTGTTCAGAGATCGATATTGACGATAATGGAGTGGTCAATTTGAATGAGTCATTGCATGGTCGAATTCTGCGCTTAGATTAGTTCACGATTAAAATGTAATGTTGACGATGTTCTATTTTTTTATATCCGTTCGTTTATATTGAACTTCAAACTTTAAATTAGCACACTAAGGAAACTCAACACATAAAAACAATTATTTNTTTTCCTTGTTTTTATACTACAGCTATCGTAACCCTCAACAAAGGTCTGACTCACTCTATTGTCAATCATTGTACTTTTGACGTCATACTTAGATAATAATGATCAGTTCTCTAATGAAGATTTCAAGATACGGTGCCAGCAGTAAGTACTTTGTAATGACAAAAGATTAGCACCGTATCCCACCTCACATTAACAAACAATAGTACAGGTAGATAATTGCACCTATTGCATCTTATGTAATAGGTGCAATAGGTAGATAATTGCACCTATTGCATCATATGATGCTATCTCTAGCATTTACCGGTCTTGATTATTATTAAGTAATAATTGCATACATTCGAGGCTACCAACAGGGAAAATCTTTTTACTGGTATTTCACAAATATTTCAAAGTCTAGACAAACGAATTTAATAAACACGATAAATTTTTATTCTAACCCAAATTTATTTTTCTCGATTTATATAATTATGCTCTTTATGATATTTTGTGTATCCAACAATTCCCTTTGAAGCCTCAATATCAATGACAGACGACCCTGATACTCCGGGGAATTGTCATGATAATGATGAATAGTCATTGGAGGTTATGTAGGTGAGAGCAAAACAATCAATTATCCTCCTGATGTTAGTATTTGCAACCACGAGTCACTAAGGACAGTTCTGTAACAAAGTGCAAGTAGCAATACGGATACAGAGTTTAGGTGAATGTGTACAGTGGCCATGAAATCTTACAACTATCATTTAAATGCATATTTTGTGTATAAAGGTTTACATCGAACATTCATTTGGATGCTTTTTTAACTTGTAATTTAATCATAGAAATTTGGTATTGTTTACGAGACGGTTCATTGATGATAAGATAGTGTATACCAGACGAGTTGATACCGATAGATTACTAGACAGATCGACAAATATATTTCATATTAAGACGAATGAATTTACAATATGAATGTAATGCGATATTTTACACAAAAAAAAAAGTAGCTGAAAGTGTATACGATTAATTACTTTTGGTATTTTGCAAGACATAATAGTTATACTTGCCATACCAATGAGGCTTTAACTAATACACGATAGAGAAAACCGAAGGGACAATCAAGAATGAATAATCCAGAAAGACAGGCATTATTCGGCAAAAGACACAGAGAGAAGAAAACAAAACACAACACAAAAATCTAAAAGGACGAATCAATTGGAGCTCTCCAATATTCCGGGAATTAACCCATGTGTCGCGATTGGTAAGCAATTCGTAATTGAGTCAACAAATCCAAAAAAGCGGTGAAACCGTAAGGAAGTGTAAATTAGGCCTAGTCGATTATTAAGACAATGTGATGCCTCGACTGATTGTAGATTTGTTTCCGACCACATTCTGTATCGGGATGAATACTACATGTATTTACTCGGTTTTTCCTGCCTATAATCCGCATTTATTTCACACAGAAAAAAAAAGATATTTAAGGATTGATCACAATTTTTGTTCGGTTCTTGAAGAAATAACCTCAATCAGGTTGTACACACCGTGTAACCCGCGTAGCGTAGCGGGTTACGCAAGGGTATGTACAACCTGATTGAGGTTATTTCGAATAAACCGAACAAATAATTTCGATCTATCCTAATAAATTAATTCAAACCTTTTTTGCTATGATATTGAAAAATATATTTATTTTTTCAAAATAAGACATATAATCGGAAATAAATTTAAATAACCCCAAAGGTGCCTCATTTAAAGAAAATCGCCTGATGACAACGACACGAGACCAGTGCACGTGACGCCTTGAGAACGACGTCTATTTTCAGATTCAGTACATATGAAAATAACCTCACCTTTTAAACCAAACAAAACACGTATAAATGACATGTGACTCTAAGATTAATTTGTTATCAAAGGGTATGCGGAAAATACACTAGAGCATAACCAGTGATATTTGTTTCTTTAAAAAATCGAGAATTCGAAAGATCTTTGCCCCCAGTTGTTTGTATAGTGGTGTCAAATACATGTTGACTTATTGATGAACATGGCGAGTGTCTAATAATAGGCACGCACTGCTTACCTTTCGCGAGCACCTGGTTTTTGGTGGGGTCCTTGTTGTTCATCTTTTTAGTTTTCTGTGTTGTGTTTGTTTTGTTTGTCTGTGTCATGTGCCTTGTATGTTCAATGTTGCTTGTGTCTCTGGATTGTCCATTCTTGATAGCACCTTCGGTTTTCTCTAACGTTTTGTCATGGGAATTTGTTGATGCATAATGTCGGAAACGGGAGAGGTTTTATTTTATGAAGCAGCCATTTGTCATCCAAATTCGTGTTGTGCATTATTTTGATCTTTTTGAAATCATGTTGTCACTTGTTTGGGTTTATTTATATGGTTTGTGAGTTTTGTACTGTTTCAAACAAAATCCGCACAAAATAATCTCTTCTATAGTCCAATCACACCGAAGGAGCAATAAAGAAAATCCAGAGAAACAGGCAAAATTGGGCACAAAATACAGAAAAAGAAAAAATATAACAAATATAACTAAAACCATTAGCAACACGCACCTCTCCAGAAACCTAGGATAACCATTTCCTGTTACCAATAAGACACAGGTCGTATTACTCATAGTCAAGTCCGATAACAGCATTGTTAGTAATAGAGGAATGATAAAAATCTACGTAAGATTAGTTTTCCTTTAAAATGATGGCAACCGAATATTAATGACTGAATGTTTACACTTCATCGCATTTTCCCGGAAACAGCATGCAACTCTTATGCAAAGATGAAAGAAGTCGGAGACGTTGGGGAAAACCAAGGATATTCATTAAGAACCGGAAACCTTCTCACTTATGAGTGCACTTCGAGAGCAATAAATGTTAGAGAAAATCGACGGGTTAATCAAGCTCATTATGACAAAAACATTATATAAAATAAAATACAGATAATCGTTATCAATCTCACATTTATTTACTTCACCTTATTGTGCTATTGAGAAATAGTATACATTATATATATAATTTTCATTTATATTGTACATCACTAAAATCGTCACATACTTCTAAAGAGTTCTTTACATATGGAAGACCATGTGTACCATTTGTATCATAGTTCTCTATGGTTGGTTTTTCTACTAACTCCTTTCGATGATTTACTAAGTGATAGCACCAACATTTGTGAACTGCTCCATTTGACACAATGCTAATTTCACGTCGATCAAGAATATCTGGACGTCTCTCTAGGATATCTAAGCAGTTCAGCATTTTATCATCGACGTGGTAAATTTCACCAACAACATTCTATTAATAAAAAGAATCGGATAACAGTGTTAGCTATGATAAAGATGTATTGTAAACTTCTATGTTTTCTGTGTTAATACATTGTGTTCATCTTAAAATGTGCTGTGAAGCACTTTTTATTCGCGGGGAACAAATTTTCGTGGATTTCGTAGGTCAACTAATTGAAGATACCAACGAATTAAGTATTTTTTAAATGGCCGGTACAGCACTAATAAATAAAACAGTTTTATATTTTTGAATTTGATGGTTTTATGAACAATCTACAACAAATGGAATCTACGAATATAAGTTATTTGACAGAACACGCACAATAACAATGATTCCCGTTCTTTAACTCTACTAGCGACACTATTATAGCTAATGATGGTGGTCAATTTTATTTGTGAGTAAAATCAGAGAAACAACCAAGAAATAACTCACAAAATATATCTCATTAGATTGTCCCGATGAGGAAATAAGCGAGCAATCTTCCAAAGGGAAGGGCAAAACTCATAAGTCAACAAACAGAAAAAATCAGTCAACAACCGGAAAACTGGGAAAACCGCAAAGTCCCTGACTTTGTACAGGCATTTCCAATGAAATGGTGGGTTGAATCAGATTATACGGCGCCAAACCTCCCGATTCCATTACGGTTAAAAGGTTCCGGTTGTCACTATAACAGCATTTTTAACAATACTGGGACATAATAGGTTAATCAGTAGTCAACGCAGTACTGTATAAAAATCCATGTTTATTATCGTCTCTGCAGAACGGTTTAACTAAACGGTCATCTTCTTACACAATTTTATTTCAAATGAGATGTTGAATGACGTCATGTCTAAACCACGATTACTTAATCCTCATCTTTATACATTTTCCATATTTACTTTATGAAAATCCATCGTTTATTATCGTCTCTGCAGAGACGTAATATTTTTTCGACAAGATCTTGGTTTCGGAATATAAACTTTTTAAGAGATCGAATAAGGCGAATCTTTTTACAGCCCTGGTCCAGTAGTCTATTTCTCAGATAAAGATGACGTTTAAAGAAATCAGAATAATTGCTACTGGCCCTTGCATAACGAATCAATTGCGAGATGTAAACACCATATGCAGGAGAAGCTGGTATATTGCCGCACATAATTGGACAATTTATGATTTTAAAATTTAAGCCATCCCGTTTATCATAAATTTGAGCACTGAGTTGACCACTGTCGTCAAATTCAAGGTACAAGTCCAAAAACGATGCGGACGAAGCTGTATCTGTGGTCTCTGTAATTTCCAGCTCTGGAGGATATATCAATGGAAGAAATTCTGCAAATCTAGGATTATTGATAGATAAAACGTCATCAATATACCTGTATGTGAAATTAAAGGCTCTAGCTTCATGAATATTCTTATCTTTTACAAGATTTTGAAGAAATTCCGACTCATATGAGCATACAAATAAATCGGCTAGAAGAGGAGCATAATTCGTACCCATTGGTATGCCGACGACCTGCTGAAACTATCCCTCCAAAGAAGACAAATATGCTATCAATGAGGAACTCCAGCATACTGATCATTTGTTCCTCGTAGTAGCATGTTCTACCTTTTTGAATTTTGCTTGAAAAATATATGGAATTGTAGCCTAACACAACAAATTTTGAGCCATCGTTTCTATGACTGAACGCTTTGTGAATGGTTTCTTTTAAGCGGGTTTTTAATTTGTCATGCGGTAGGATGGTATAAAGAGTTGAAAAATCAAAAGTTTTGATAAAGGATACCTGAGAGAAAGATCTTGATTTAAGGTTATCCAAAAGATCTTTAGAGTTTTTCAAAATTATAATGTAATTTATTCCACTACGCGAGTAAACAGTTTCACAATATTTCTGTTGTCCCTCTTTTACTACAGACATAATCTTTGTCAGGTGAATAGACAATTCTTTCGTCGAACAAGATGATGATCCCGCTATGTTCCTTTCTTTGTATGGTGTCTTATGAAGCTTAGGTATCCAATACAAATAGGGTAAATCTTCAGACTCTTTACCAGAGGGAATGTTTAAAGAGATCATGAAGGATCTGTGGTTAGCTAGAATTTCATCTTTGCCAAAGGAAGTTGGTTTGTATGTGGTATTACCAGAGGTTATTGTGGATATGTATGCCTAATTCCTTGATTAGGCATTCGTAGTAATATGATTTACATACAAACACGATGTTGTTGGAAGCCTTGTCCGCAGGAACGATAAAATATTTGTCATGAAGAAAGGAAACACACTTAACAGCTTCTTGGTTTTTAAATACAGACTATAAACACAATTTTTGAGTTTGCGAATCCGAACTGAACTCACAAAATGATGTAGTTGTGGGCACTGTTTAAGTGTAAATTACCATACGATCAAAGTAACAACGGCCATTGTAAATTAAAAATATAAGAATAAAGAAATGAATATATACTGGATATGAATATGTTCACCTTGTTTTTATATATACAGAAAGTTAAAAAAGCACAACTAGTATCTAATCAATTAAAAGCACAAACAAATGCGGTTTTGTATATAAACATTGCTTATGATTGCTTAATGTATATGTAATCTATTTTGCATTCAATCTGAACTATCTGTGAGTTTGGTTTACAATAAATAATATATAAATAGATATTTTCTTATGTTTATATTAATTGTGTCCTAATTTCTTTGTTGTTGTCTTTCTTCTGTTATATAATGATGGTAATTGTTATTTACAGTTACTGTAACTTTGAAAAATTGAATTTTGGATTATTAAACGCTGTATGCTAAATATACGTGTAATTGCAAACAGGAACACACTATATTTATCAGTAGGGCAATTTAGAGACACAATGATAACTGATATACTATTAGTGTGGATATACATACCTTACCGACCCCAGGAACAGGTAGCATAAAAGGAATGTTACAACGGCTTACGATAACCACTGGAAATTTTTCCTCCGTTTTACCCTCTGCTATGAATACTGCTTTACCATTTTTTGGATTTTCCATTAGATAGAAATTTGGCTGACCTCTTTTCAGCGTTCCAAAAACAAAAACGTTGTGCATAGTGGACATGGTGAAAGTATACACTTAATGGGAGATAATAGTATATGGATAGATAAGCACACTCAAATTATTATACATGTATCACAGGTATGAGGCTCAGCAGAGGCTATGTCGCTTTGCATCTAATAAAATTAACATTCTACATGTAATTAGAGGATACAGTACAAAATCAAACTTAGTGTAAGTTTTTTTAGATCGTTGTTTGTCCTTTTTCTTTTGGCCATTGTGTTGTCTGTTCTTCGTCGATTTACGGATTCTCATTAAACCTTTGGTATCCTCAAACTCTTCTTAGATAAACACTACAGCATTGAAGAATCCAATTAAAATAAACAAAACAAAATTTAAGGCAGCACGATCTGTCATAACATCGGAGGGAAAATAAAAATGTTAATCTACTTCTCATGGCATAGTAAACATAAATCTGAAATGACACAATACATTGCTATATACTACTTCAAATGGGAAAGTTACAATGGAAAAAAATAAATAATTCATCAATCTTGTCCTACAGGCAAGAAATATTTGCATTTGTAAGTATTTGATAGTACATTTTTTGTATATGCATCTCTTGTGTGTTTAATTATTATTCAAGGATTTAAATTGATGTTTGCTCAGTATATTTAAAAGTGGATATAATTCAACGTGCTAAAATCTTCTTGTTTTGCTTCATGTGGGATCGGAGTATGTGATTAGTTTAAACATATTTTATTTGCCAATTAAACAGACAAAATGGATTAGACACAAGTTAAACAAACTTATGAAGTCATCTCCAAATTACAATTTGTTACAATAAAGAAGTACATAAAAGGCATGCATTACTATATGTAGCACTAATAACGAATCGATGATGAATATTCAGAAACAGAAAGAAAAATAAAATTAAGATGGATTCATATGATGTGCTTGTTCAACCAATTCAATTCCAGTTATAGAATAAGGAATCTTTTTGAACATTTAATATAATCAAAAACATATTTAAATATAATACAATTTTGTTCATAAGTTAAATTATCATTGCCACACGTCAGAAATTCAATATCTAGAGTGTAGCAGGTTGTAACCCTGTTGATATTTCATATCAATGTAGCTCTGGCTTGTATGTATATAGGACAATCCAAAAAGAAATATTTTAAATTTTCAAGGGCAGCACCACATCGACAAGATGGGTCAGATACAATTCCAACTCGAAATAAATCAAATTTCAAAAACGAAGCTGAATTTCTTAGCTGAGTTAAAATAATATTTAATATCCGAGGACCACAGAAAAAATGTTTAGGGACAGAATGATTTTCAGTTTCGTCGATTTTCTTTACGTCAACGGAGTACATTTTCAGCTATTTTATGACTAAAACAGCATATTACCACTTGATTGGGTGTTGATGATGTCCTATACTAGACCGACAGAGCTGAGGCGGATAATTATAGAGCTAACTCACTGACACAACAGTCCACTGACAGACAAGTCGTTCTTCACATTATCCTGGTGACTCCAAACCAACCAATTTATGTTCAAACTCCTGAATGCTGCATATTTAGCGGAAAAGTAACAAGTAGCAATTTTATAGACCGGAGATAGAACCCACCATCTACCGCACCAGACACAAACACGCTACACCGAAGATATGTGCTATATTGCATACATTTTCTTTCATGTGAGTACAAACAGACATATAGGGGTGCACAATTCTGAAATACCGACAGTCACCTGGAAAGCTCGATCAAATACATATACTTGCGTGTACCATTGTTCTCATAGTCCATCTTGGCTGATGACAGCATAAAAATAATAAATTTAAATTCAGGTGTATGCTTGGTTGAATCTCTCAAAGAACCAATTATATCATGCAGTCATATGACTTTGAGTACTAATAAAGGTGTCAAATAAACTTCGGTGTAATGATCATTTTTTGTCTGGTACCTGATACATGTAGATTAAGCAGTAAGGAATTGAAACATTAAAGGCACGGACGTGATAGATCACAGCTTTAAAAGCTACAGATGTTTCTGCTCATATCAGTACAATTAGACAGTTGTTTTGGACTTTTCCACACTGTAGGATAAACACATTATACATAAATTGTATCTAAAAATCAAATTTACTTGCAATCGCATCCAGAGACTCGCATTGCTACTTGTTTCTAAAGCTTGTACAAATAAATTTGATATTTCCGGCCAATATATATTGTATAATTATCGAATTCACACAGAAATATACGTACATTCTGCAGTACCGTTTACATTTGTAAATTATCAGAGAAACCCGCTGGTTCTAGTGGTTCGTGTTACTATTTTGTTTTTGCGGTATATGGTTTTGTTGGATCATTCTTTTGCAATGGTATTGTCTGTCCTCCGTCGGTTTAAGGCTTCTGATTATACCTTACCCCTTTATTAAAAATTTTCTGTGGTAAAAACGAAAATAAAATTATCAAATAGTATAACAAAATAACAACAAAAAAGCATAGATAAACATAAAAAAACCCAAACAACAAAACCACAATAACAAAGTCAACGCAAATACGTCGCTTTGTCAAGTCAAGTAGATACTGATGAAATGAATAATGTGGGTACTACTTGTAGTACGACAGCTATTTCCTTTATATTAACGCAAATTATGATGTTAGTACAATATTTATACTATGGCATAATGACAATTTGAGAACATCGTGCATAGTATACCGTATGATTCTTAGTGCTACTTTCAACATAAATACCTCAGCTATATCATAGCTGTCAGGTTTATTCGTAGAATCGGTAATACCTGGATATAAACCACCGATTTTTCATTGTCATTGACAAATTGTATAACACATTGGTTATAGTGGGGACAATCGATGATTATATTTGAAGATGTAACTCAGAAAACACTATTACCGCGATATCAATATTCTCTGTGGTAAATGAGAGTATGCTGGCATATCAAGACCTTCAAACGATTATTGAATAAGACCACTCGGTTTAAAGAATGTTGAACTATTATATTAAAAAAGATAGGAATGAGTACTAGCATGCCAAATTAGTTAAAACAATATCATAGATTTCCGTGTAATTCACAACTTTATGCGAATCTGATTGTTTGGTACTGTCGCGCTCATTGCTAACCATTTTGAAATAATTTACATATTTAAGAACTGCATTATGTCATAGTACAAAAACGCAACAAAACATAACAGTGCATGATTTGTCTAAGCTAAATCTGAACAAATCCTTTTTCTTGAAGCAATCAGTCTTTATCTTTTCCAACCACTATGAAGGTCGATAGACTCTTATACTAGGTGGTTTATTATACCTAGGTCAGGACGTCTCATTCTTGTAGTTCATTCTCCGTTGTGTTTTATTTATGTGCTATACAGAATATTCACGTTATAAATTTGTCATCGTGCCATTAACACTCAAATTGCATTAACATCATAATTATTTAATAGCTTAAACAAATATCTTTCGTACTAACAGTTGGATCTACATTTTCCGTTTCGTCAATAGCTCCGAATATAATTTGACCACAATTATATTTGGCTAATTTTTCTAAACATAGCTTATTTGATAATATTGAGTAAGCTATGTCTAACGTATGTCTACAAATTAGTGCAAATGAATTCAGTTAACTAGCAATGCCTGTTTCTTAGTAGTAATTCTGGCAGCAATTTTGTAGAGACATTCATGCAAACAAACAACAATCAACTCATTTACTTTGCATCTAAATAACAAATACACTTCTTGAGTTAACGGTCAACAAGTGCAATATATTGTACTACTGTTAATACAGCCTGTTTTGACTGGTGGTAACCTAAATGTGTCGACCACGAGAGGCCATTCTACTTCGTTAGATAAAGTGAGACTATGCGTAAACTAATTGTTTTAGCAGAACTGAAATGCGTCCAATTGTAAATTGACTTAGACATCTAGTAATTCACCAAATTTCAATCTTAGCGGAACTGAATTTAACACAAAGAAGGTTGTATCCAAACTACAATTATACAACTTCACTATAAATGGTGCTTCGATTTACATATCGATCTTTAATTTGTTATTTGTTGACACACGAATAAAGTCAATGACACAAGGATGGCATGATAAATAAACCAGTTGTTTAACAAATATAACTATATACACAAACAAGTAGTTGTGAACTTTTGATCTTTAATTTGCTCATTGATGTTTTGTTTTTTTACAACCTTTTATTGTTGGTATCGAATTATATATTGCACGTATTTTGCTTAATTTGTTCTCATCTTGTCTTAAAATTAAAAGGTTGCTGTAAGTTCTGGTACTTTCAGCTTTCTATTAGTCTGAAGTTCACGTATTATTCCACGTATAGCTGCATAGTGACTAGGTCTACATAATTGCTGTAAGTTCTGGAATTTTCAGCTGTCTATTAGTCTGAAGTTCATGTATTATTCCACGTATAGCTACATATAGTGACTAGGTCTACATAATTACAGTAAGTTCTGGTACTTTCAGCTTTCTATTAGTCTGACGTTCATGTATGATTCCACGTATAGCTGTATAGTGACTAGGTCTACAGAATTACAGTAACTTCTGGTACTTTCAGCTTTCTATTAGTCTGAAGTTCATGTATTATTCCATGTATAGCTGTATAGTGACTAGGTCTACATAATTACAATAACTTCTGGTACTTTCAGCTTTCTATTAGTCTGAAGTTCATGTATTATTCCATGTATAGCTGTATAGTGATTAGGTCTACAGAGTTACAGTAAGTTCTGGTACTTTCAGCTTTCTATTAGTCTGAAGTTCATGTATTATTCCACGTATAGCTGTATAGTGACTAGGTCTACAGAATTACAGTAAGTTCTGGTACTTTTAGCTTTCTATTAGTCTGAAGTTCATGTATTATTCCACGTATAGCATAGTGACTAGGTCTACAGAATTACAATAAGTTCTGGTACTTTCAGCTTTCTATTAGTCTGAAGTTCATGTATTATTCCACGTATAGCTGTATAGTGACTAGGTCTACAGAGTTGCTGTAAGACTATGTAAACATTTCTTTGTACGAATTATTATCATACTGTAAATGATAAGAAAAAATCCTCACCTGATATCAGTCAGGCCCACATTCAAATAAAACAAATAAATGTTTTATGCAATATTTTATATACTAGTTTCTTTAGTATATTACTTTTTAATTTTTGTACATTGTTGGCGTTGTAAAACAAAATTGAGAATGTCAACCATGCAAGTTTAAATCTGCAAATTACAATACCATTTATATACCTTTCATATACTGGACGATTCACTTGTATAAGGTTGAATCTCCATTTTACAAGTCAAGTTGCTGGTTTTGGATGGTTATGTAGTTTAATGCCATTTTCAACAATATTTCAGTTATATCTTGTAGAGTTTTGACCTCTAGGGTTCGTACCTCATACACCATACTGTCTTATTTGTAAGAGATGGAATTTGTAAATGACAACGATGATTATTACTATATATAATTGTTATTTCCATTACTCTGTTTTTTTTTTGTTTTTTTTTTTTAAAGAATATCGTTTTTAAGCTTACCACTTTTCAATCTAAGATTACTTTTGGACCCTCAAGACTCTGACCCCATATTTCCTGGTGCTTTCCTTTATATTAGATTAAATCTCTAATTGAAGTTGATATTTCATTGCTATTACCGTTACATTTTCATTCCTGTATCTTGAGAATTATATTTTCAATTTGTTCTAATGTCGCTTATTTAAACTCCCTGAGAGCACAGAACACAGGGTCTTCCTTAGTGCAAAGTTGATTATCTATGTTTCAAAGCGATTATTTATGCCATTAAATCGTTTTCTATTTAATTTTCCCCATTACAATCTAATAACTATCGTTTGTACAAATATAAACCAACATATCACAACAACGATTCATTTCTATATTGCTGATTTTTAAAACGAACATAATATTTGTTTGAGATTTGTTAAATAATCCACTTTTTGTCCCTAGACGAATTTTCCTAATATGTGCAGCAATATACCAGCTTCTCCTGCATATGGTGTTTACATCTCGCAATTGATTCGTTATGCAAGAGCCAGTAGCAATTATTCTGATTTCTTGAAGCGTCATCTTTGTCTGAAAAACAGGCTACTGGACCAGGGCTATAAAAAGATTCGCCTTATTCGATCTCTTAAAAAGTTTATATTCCGATATCAAGATCTTGTCGAAATAAATTCTGTCTCTGCAGATACAATAGTAAAAGATACATTTCACATAGTGAAAATGTATAAAGATAAGGATTTGGTATACGTGGTTTACAATGTCAAAAATATTTTTTGTGAATGTGTGACGTAAAAATGCTTTTGACATTTACGGTCGTAATTAAAATACTTCAAAGGACTCATAGTTGATGGTGATGTTTCACTGTTTTTTCCAGTATTGTTGTAAATGCTGTTTTAGTGACAACGGGAACCTTTGAACCGTAATGAAAGCGAGAGGTTGTTGCCGTAAAATCTGATTCAATCCACCAATTCTTTAGAAATGCCTGTACCAAGTCAGGACCATTGCGGTTTTCCAGTTTCCCGGTTATTGACTGATTTTGTCTGTTTATTGATTTATGAGTTTTGAATTTCCCTTTGTAAGATTGCTCTGTGTTCGGTAATTTTGTTATTACCCTTATTGACTACACCCTGCTCATGGAGGATAAACCTCTTTTATAGCAATCTGAATCTCATCTTTCCATGGATCACCCATATCATTCCATTTGGTAGCCAAGTTTTGCAAGAGAAGATTAAATTGAGAAAAACTAACAAAAAACGGACGATAATATGGATTTCGCATAGAGAAAAATTTGGCACATTTGAATATTGTTAGCAGTTTATTATACAAATGGACCAATGTTGGTTTAATATGTGATATGATATATAAGGTCATCATTATGGCATGTTTGTAAGGTTAATATTAACATTGTACGTATAATACGGTCATTATAGGTTCATGTCGTGACAATATTCAATAAAGTTAAAATTATATCTTTAATTTGATTGGACAATACTTTTTATTACCTAATTGTACATTTTTTCTTGTTTATTAAGTAACTACATATTTTAAGATATTTTTGCGTTTTTTGCTCCCCTGTGATCTATTGACGCGTCAATAGTCTTCAAGAGACTATTGCACGGCAGACTATTGAACTGACCTTTAAACCGTTTTTTCATTGGACAACAAATTTCAAAACTTCAAAAAATTTTAAAATTTTCAAAATTCCTAAAATTTCAAAAAAAAAAATTCAAAATTTCAAAAATTTCAAAATTTCAAAATTTTTGAAAAATTTCAAAACTTCAAAAATTTTAAAAAATTTCAAAATTTCAAAATTTTCATAAGATTTTAAATTTTTCAAAAAATTAAAAAAATTCAAGTTTTCATAAAATTTCAAAATTTTAATATTGAAATACTAACATTGAAAAACATATGTAATATAAAAATTAAAGACTTTTTACTCTGTATTCCACTTGTTTATTGTTATCAATTCAACAAATAAATCCTTTTCATCAGTTTTTCTACAATGTATGCATGAATCTATTTAAGTCATGTCCGCTACCTTGCCTCTGTTTAATTAGGAAATAAAACAGTTATTTAATGGGTGTGGATACCCATTAAATAACTGTATAATATCAAATCAACAGAATAATTGATATAATAATTCAGTAATATTCAACATAACCAATTACCAAACATTTTATACCAAAGAGTGGGAAACGTCTCTTATTGTGGATCAATATATTTATTTACTTATTCTAAAATTGATTAATTGCTGGAGTCGTGTTGGACAAGGTTTTTTTCTTGAACATCTTAAGAAGAGTTTGAAGATACCAAAGGCGCAATCAGAATCCGTATATCGAAGAAGAACAGATAACACAATAGCCAAAAGAAAAAGGACAAAACGACAAACAACGATCAACAAAACACTACACAGAACACCAAAGACCGAGTAACACGAACCCCACTAAAAACCGGGGATGAACTCAGGTGCTAAGGTAACTAATCGAGAATGGTGTTTTAACTCCACTTTCAACAATATTTCAGTTATATCGTGGCGGTCAGTTTTATTGTAGGAGGAAACCGGAGTACCCGGAGAAAACCATCGACCTGCCGTAAGTCACTGATAAACTTTATCACACACTGTTGTATTGAGTACACATCGCTATGAGCGGAATTCCAAATCACAACGTTAAGGGTGATAGGCACTGATTGTATAGGTGTTTTTATATCAAACTACCATATGATCACGACCACGACGGCCCCTATTCGAGTATATACGACTACTATTTACGTGTTATTAGACATCTTTTATTATATATATATATACAAAAATGTATATATATATAAGACCTCCGATTCTTTTAAAACTGTAAAAGTAAAAATAAACAAATGTTAAATCGTTTTACATCATGTACTTTAGAAGACTGGTCGTTTTATGTGGTTATTATGACAAAGATAAAAGAAATAGTTAGGAAAAAATAACCATAGCCATATATAAAAGTAACACTAATAACAATTGAAACAATAAAACAAAAAACAAGATAACAATGTATTCTTAATTGCCTGAAGCATTGCATTTGCTTCTGTCCATGATTGTCAACAGTTTGTTATTTTCTCTATCTACTCCTACGTATCTCAGGTCTGTGTGGGTAGTAGACAATTGACCAATTGTTAGTATTTGTTTGTGTATATCATCGTACAGATCTTTAACTTCAAGGCTAGATAGTAGCACGTGTGTTTTTCAAGGCAGTAAAACCCACTTATTTTTTAATGAAGTTTTTTTTATATAACCATACAATAGAAAACATTCGTGAACATTGCTGATGTTTTGGAGAAATTACAAGGAATTGGAAATGGAAATAGAGAAATAAAATTGAAAAGTGGTTATTGACATGATATGGTAAAGAATGAAAATTTATCAGACATCCTACAAAATCTATTTTTGTCGTAAAATTGGAATGTACTGTAAAAAGAAATAAGCCACCAATAACACAAATTCATCTTTAAATAATTAAATGTATTCAGTTTATCATCCCGAGGGATGGATCCTGTGTCGACAAACTGTCCTAACATAATTTAGGGGTAAAAACAAAAGAGTTATGACATTTGTCATGGATTTATCAAACTACATACTATTATTGAAAAGACGAAGAGTTTGAAGATACCAACGGGGTAATCAGATGCGTGCACAATGGTCAAATGAAAAAGGACAAGCAACGATCTACAAAACATACATATAAAACTACAGATCGAACTAAAACCGGGGTGAACTCAGGTGCTCCGGAAGGGTATGCTGTTTCTGCTCAACACGTGGCACCCGTCGTGTTAATCTAGTTACACAAACGCGGTGATAAGTCATAAATGAGAAAAGGACCGGGGAGTGTTTACGACAAGTGGAACATATCCGCCGTCATTTGTGACACAGATATTACATAACAGTCAACCAAGTAATGGTGGCGACCGTAAAAGTTTCTCCAGTGGAACACATCATATTGTTGTATGCGTTTTCCAAAAATGTCAGATAAGTATATATATGTTGGTTTTGTTTGGTTGGTTTATAGTGTTTAACGCCACTTTCAATAATATTTCCGTTTTATCGTGACTGTCAGTTTTATTGGTGGAGTACCCGAAGAAAACCACTGACCTGTCGCAAGTCACTATCAAACTTTATCACATATAATGTTGTATTTAGTACACCTCGCCATGAACGGAGTTCGAACTCACAACTTAAGTGGTGATAGACACTGACTGCACAGGTAGTTGTAAATCCAACTACCATACGATCACGACCACGACGGTTCAATATAAGTAACAAAAAATACCACTGGCAAAACAGTGTCCAAAATCAAATTAAAAATTCATAGAAACAGGAGAAATCATAGAAATACAATCACAACCACGACGGCCCCTACATCCTGTATATATTTAAACATTTAGGCTGTCCTAAATTAATTCTACGTTTATCATCAAGGTAGGGTACCAAAACCTAGGAGGGAGGGAGGAAAATAAAAAACAAACAAAACTATCAAACAACCTAAGAATACTTTCAGTATAATTTTTTAGTGCTCAATTGATATCCTGAAGATGTGGAAAGCACAGTGTTTAGCATTAATAAAGATGATTTAGAACTGTAATTAATAGTTTTATTAATTAAACATGAGAAATTAACAGTCCATGGGTATGAAATGTCAGGTTTTTCTAATAACTTCATGAGATTTCAGTGTAAAATAACATTTCCGGCAATGTGTGTTTGTTTTTTTATTTTTGGCAAATTTTCAAAACCTACGCGCGCGGGTGATGTTAAACGTAGAATTTTTTTAGGATGGCCTTACAATGCATTAATCAAGAATTACCAATTATCTTGTTATCTTCAACATTATATTTAGAACGAAGACCTACAACATGTGTTGATTTCTTAAATAAATCATTAGCTTACTGGACGGTATAGTTATTGGTAGCATTTGATCGCGTCACTCGAATTTATTGTTTGTTACATATCAGTGTAACAGTTCATATTGTCAACATAAACGGTGCTATTTAAATGTAATAGAAACGTCAAAAATTTTAAATAATAATGACCTTGAACCCGAAATACATCGTCGTCATCCTAGCCATTTTACTATTGAAGAAGAAAAAACGCGTACATGGTAATGTTTTCTGTAAAAAAAAATAGTGGTCTTCGGAGACTTGTTGAAGTGGGAAATTTAGATTTGGAAAGAAACAACATGGATGTCCAACACCATATTTCTTTATCTTTTTTTGTTTCCTTTTTTTTAAGGTGAGAGGTGGTTGATCGTTTTGTTGATATTGGTGGAATTGTTGTTCATCAAACAAAGTTTCAGACTTGATTCTAAAATTATACACTTTTGATTTGAGTTATTTCCCACGTAGGACAAAATTGTTCCCTTTCCATTTTTAAAAGAGCAACGGAAAAGGGAAAAACATTGAGTATAATTTTCGTAAGATTTATAGATATTTGAACCTTATAAAATAACACCTTAATTATTAGATATAATAGCAAATGAAAATGTCGTTACAACATTTCAATTTTATACAGAGTATGAGAAAATGTGTTATTTTGGTTGAATGTTTCATGCAATGGACACGTTCCTCAAGCAATAAAGAATATAATTGACCGACTTTGTCGGTACATATTTAACTTGTTTTCTTATCTTCACAATTATTTGCATTCAGTGAAAAATTAAATCATGATATGTCATTGTAAGAAATGTCATTGCTATCTCATATTAAAGGGATTGTCTTGGCCGACATAGACTGGTTTTAATCTCTGTTATGATGAGAACATGTCATGCTGATCTGTACACCCATCATGTCCCTCTTTCTGTTTTTAGGGAATTCATGCTGTCTGATTTTTGCTATAATATTTTTTTTCAAATTTTTTGTTTCACATGTGTTCTTTTTCTCCGTAATTATATATGTAACACTTCTCATTCTAATTGGTATTTTATCTTTGTCTTTCTGAAATCAGTCAATAATTGTACAAATCGGAGCTATTGGAGTGTAAAGAAACAGTAGAAATTAATATTATTTCAGCAGTATTGGATTCTAAATTGTTTACAACATATATCGTTTAGTAATTGATATCTCATAAAGAATAAAATTGGTGAAACAATACCAAACAGAGAATAACACCCATTCGCCGAAACATAGACTATTTCTGATAAATAAAAACGCCATTTTTGACCTTTTAGATATGTTCCAGTTTTAATATGAGACGATATGAATTATTAAAAGCCATTAAACATTAAGGCAACAGTAACAAAATAACCTGATATTGCATGACTACAACATGAGGTTTGAGCCTGTAAAACTAGGTTAATCTCGCCACCATTTATATATCAAGCCAGAAAAATGAACCTTCATGTATATATGTATTAGAGGTATGGATTCTGTCTGTTTCTATGATTTTTTTAAATTTCATTTTGGAACTGTTTTGACGGTGTGGTATGTTTTATTATTAATTTTGATACTGAAAATTGCTTATTTATGTTCTATGTAAAATTGAAGATAGTGCTTTAATATAGCCTTGGAATATCACCATATATTTACAATCACAATTGTGCTTGCAAATAGATTATTTAATAGATAAATAATAATATTTTGAGAGAAAAAAAATATATTTGTACAAATTCCTACCTATCATTAATTATGATCGGAACTAATTGTAAATTATAGTATGATGTTAATTAAACACGTAGTAGGAAATCGTATCAAACTCCGCATATAAAAATAAATCTGAATATCATATTTGACTAATGTTAATAAACTTATATCATGTCATAATTATAATCTTAATGTAAACCACCATTGTGTACTTTTATCTAAAGAGATCCTTGGTTTTCAGAAAAAAACTAATCTACAGAGAAGTTCAGTGTCTGCTGGAAAAAACAGAATTAAATTATAAAGAGCAATGTGCAAAGTATTGTTCAATTTCAAAGAATATTCTCAATGCAGCCTAATAATATGTAAAACTATGTAAATTTAACTAAACGTTATCCAATATTATTACATGTCTTAAAAACCCGAACGACAGGAACTGCTTACCCTTCCGGAGCACATGAGTTCACCCTGGTTTGCAGTCGATCTTTAGTTTTATATGTATGCTTTGTTGATCGTTGTTTGTCCTTTAGTGCTTTTTCTTTTGGCCATTGTGTTGTCTGTTCTTCTTTGATATACGGATTCTTGGTATCTTCATACTCCTCTTCTCATCAAAATGAAAATATGTGGTTGTTAGATGTTTGACTACTTATTTATAACATTCAGGGTGATATGTACTATTAGAAGACAACATTCAGATATACAGAGGTCAACAAATCTTCATAATACAACAATAATTATCAGACATTTTTATTTATCAAAGATTAAACAAAAAAGACATGACTTGATAATAGATACACAGGTGTTAGTTCAATGTAGTAAAAAAGGTCATGAAGTACAAAATGGAGACACTATCTATTTTATTACATGTTTGATTGACACTGAAAGAAATGAAAAAAAATATTCAGTTTGTTATTAACAGAACATCAGCAATATATACCTGAATGTGAGATCAAAGGCTTTACCTGCTGTAATTCATTGGTCCTTTTAATCTTTGATAAGGTTTTGTATAAATAATGTCTCATGGGAGTAGAGGATAAGATCGACAAGGAGAAGGACACAAATGGTTTCCATGGGAATGTCGATAATTTGTTTGAAAAATGTGGCGTCCGAAATCTACGGATATGTTATCGATATAAAGAACTCCAGTAAGGTAATACCGATTTAATAAAGTACAAGAATTGCATCAAATATTTAAAAGCATAATATTGAGTAATTGCAATTTAAATATTTGCCAAAATAAACTACTCTGATTAAATAATAATATTTGGAAGGAAAAAACATACAGGCACACAAGTATAAGTGTCAAATTATCATGATCGGAAGCAAATAGCAAATTAGAGTGTTATACAAATTAAAGCGTAGACAGAAAGCATATCAAATTCCGTATGAAAAAAGAAAATCGTAAATACCACACTTCAACATATATTAATAGAACAATTATTATAGCTTGTGATAATTATAATGTACATTTATCTGAAGACAGCCTCGATTTTCAGATAAACTAATCTACACAGAGCTCGAGGTTCAGTGTTCGCTGCAGCAGTGCATTAGATTATAAACAGCAAGGTGAAATATATTGTTGAATACAAAATATTGATACTCAGCTTAGTCTAAATATATCTAAATAAATACGTAGAAAGCATAAACATGAAAAGAAAAAGTGAGTGTATGCTTCCTTATTTATAATATCCAGCACAGCATGTATTATTAGAAAAAAAGGCATATTCACATTCAGATGAAGAGGCAAAGTTCAACGAATCATTGTCATCCAACAAGGAAACATCTGAATAATTTTCAGATATTATTAAAAAAAAACACGATTCAATAATAGATACACCGGTATTAGTTCAATGTAATATATGTATTATTATTAGGAGCAATGCTTTATTAGAGTAAAACAAATAGGACAGCACAAAAGAAACTACATATGTGTTGAATGACAATGGATGAAAAGATAAATCAGTATTTTCAAGTTACAATTAGCTTTAGAGGATATGACATATTACAGGACAATAATATCAGAACAGAATCAAAATATCACAACCCACACAGACAAACAGTGAAAGTTACAATGCATATTACAGGACAATAATATCAGGAGAACAGTAACAAAATATCACAATCCACACAGACACACAGTGAAAGTTACAATACATATTACAGGACAATCATATCAGGAGAACAGTAAAAAAATATCACAACCCACACAGACAAACAGTGAAAGTTACAATACATATTACAGGACAATAATATCAGGAGAACAGTAACAACATATCACAACCCACACAGACAAACAGTGAAAGTTACAATACATATTACAGGACAATAATATCAGGAGAACAGTAACAACATATCACAACCCACACAGACAAACAGTGAAAGTTACAATACATATTACAGGACAATCATATCAGGAGAACAGTAACAACATATCACAACCCACACAGACAAACAGTGAAAGTTACAATACATATTACAGGACAATCATATCAGGAGAACAGTAACAAAATATCACAATCCACATAGACAAACAGTGAAGGTTATAATTATAATACATATTACAGGACAATAATATCAGGAGAACAGTAACAAAATATCACAATCCACATAGACAAACAGTGAAAGTTATAATTATAATACATATTACAGGACAATAATATCAGGAGAACAGTAACAAAATATCACAATCCACACAGACAAACAGTAAAAGTTATAATACTATATATGACCAATGACAAAGAGTGAAAGTTATAATACTATATATGACCAATGACAAACAGTGAAAGTTATAATACTATATATGACCAATGACAAACAGTGAAAGTTATAATACCATATATGACAAATGACAAACAGTGAAAGTTATAATACTATATATGACTAATGACAAAGAGTGAAAGTTATAATACTATATATGACCAATGACAATGTAAAAATAAAATAATTTAAAAAATACCACACCGTCAGAATTGTTTCGCAATTTCATAGAAAAATCGAGGAAACAGAGTCAAATCGACACCGCTAACACACATATACATGACTGATCACTTTCCTGGATTGGTACAGGCACTTCAATAAAAAGCGGCGGGGAGAGAGAGAGAGAGAGGCCTTATCCATTTGTTAAATGTTAGATAGTATTCAAAGCCATCGGAAGATTAAGCAGGTTAACAATGGTTAACATTGAATCAAAATATAACTGACAAAACAATGTCTTGTCATCTGTGCGCAAGTGGCAGAATGCTTTCTACAAGGTGTTTATATCTTCGGAAATGTTTTTGAAAGATTAGATGTGACCTTCTAAATGAAGTAATTAAATTAGATAGTAATATTTTATTGGGAAAATATATATACCAATGTACGTGTAATCATGACAAGAAGGAAATTATACAACTAAACAAGTATATGGACAGCGTATCAACCTTCATGTACAATAAGGAAATCTAAACAACATCTTAGTGATATTAATAAAAATATAGCGTGTTATAAATTATGAACTTTTAGACTAAAGAGATTCCCGATCAGCAGCTAAACAGAACGTAAGTGTCTACTTAAACACTCGATTAAATCATTAACACAATGGTGCAATATGTTGTTAAATGATAATTCAAAAGTTTAGTATAAAAAGATATGCAAAATAAAACTCCAGTCACGTCCAACGATGCCCGCTGTCTAAACATAAACAACATATGATAAATGTAATATTAACAATGAAAAAGTAAAGATAATTGTTAGCTGTATGACTGCTTATTTATATCACAACTCCAATGAATACATGACAAAATAAAGAAAATATGATTGCTGAGCTGTTTGTCAGCTGATATATAACATCAAGGAGACGTGC
>MJUT01002884.1:147127-160407 GCA_002080005.1 Gigantidas platifrons
ATTTTCAAAAAGAACTGGTAAAACAATCATCAAGTTTCAACTTTCAACTTATGATTGATACCTTACTAGAGAGTTATTAGGATTTTGCTATTGCAGAGAGATATATTGAAGATAAAATCGAATCTGATCGCATCTAGGTGTTAACAAGAACAAAGTTGTTTGATAATAAATCTAGATTGATGATGCAGATTTCTACCAAAAAAAAATGTATCTCTATTAATATATCATTCCTCGGCTCCAGTATAAATATGCAGCAGTAATGATTAATTCTCACTATGATATCGTAATGTATGACTGACATATGTTTCATTTGACGCCATAGAAACATCACAGTTATCTTGTGTATTACGTGTAATGTTGACCGCAATAACCATTATCCTCCACATTATCAATGTTAATATGAATACACATATTGGAAATTAAGGAGCACTGCTGACCGATTAAAAATTTGAATTGAACACATTTTTAGGGCTTATCAAGTTATGTTCACTTTTACTGTTCGCAATGATTAAGCCGAATTAGTTGTTAAAATAGACATGAGAAATGTGTTACATGTAATTTAGGAAATATGTTTGAAAATTAGGTGACATTATTAAGAAATAAAATATATCAATATTTTCATAATGCAATAATGTCAATTTCAACCAAAACCAACTGCATCTTGTAATCTTACAAATAAGGTTATGCTATGTAAATCGCACGTGGCTGATTGTATTGCCAGAGTTGAGTAAACTTCAGAAGAAACACAAATAAGTGTAGAAGTAATATAGGCATTATTGTCTTCTAAGTATATACTTGAGAGAAAATAATTGAGCTACATGTAATTTGTTGGTACATTTTATCATTCTCACGTCAAATGACCGTTATTTTCAATATGAAAAAAGAAATCAATATACCATTGCACGAATTCCATTGCATAATGAATCAAATAAGAACATGGCCAGGCTGACCTAGACTAGTTTAAATCCCATTTATGATTGGAACAGGAGGTACTGATCTTTATTCGCAGCTGATTTCACTCGTTTGTTTAGTGAGAGCTCCTCTCTTCTGAATTTCCGCTATTATATATCTTTTTGATTTGTGTGTTTTCACTTTATGCTGCTTACTATCTTTGAATTTTGTTCGTCCTCTAACTTGTAATTTATCTTTGTGTTACTGAAACCATTTGATGTTTGTACAAATCTGAATAATTGAACTGAAAGGAAAATAAGATAAAATGTGTCCAGTAAGATTACTAATATCTGAGCAGTATATGAGTGCATACTATTTTCAAACATACATTGTTTATTAATTGCTAAATCTGCTAAATTCTGCAATTCATATAAATATATTATTGTAAGGAATAATGGGAACGTCATACTTTTGACTGAATAGGAAATATTAGAAGAAAGAACAGTAATAACAAATCACAATAATTGGTGAAACATTAAAGCATACATATCACCAATCACTTGTTAACGAAATTTCTCTTTTCAAATGTAGAATAATTTTTAAATTAATTTTGCTGGTAAATTTTGTAGTATCGCTTGATTGCGTGATTTTTAGTGATTTTTAAAAGAGCGGACAAGGCAAGCATAATATTTCCATTTCATCCAGAGGATTGTTGATACTTTATAAAGAGTTAAAAATGGTTGTTGTAATTTCAGAAATACTGAGGATATAATAGAGTACGAACAAAATTGTTTCTGAGTAAACTTAAGTTGATGATTCAGATTTCTACAAAAACAAGTAGTTCGATTAATTTCTCATTCATTGCTATTGATATCAATGCACAGCATTAATGATTAATTCTCACTATGATATCGTAATGTATGACTGACATGTTTCATTTGACGTCATAGAAACATCACAGTTATATTGTGTATTACGTGTAATGTTGACCGCAATGGCCATCATCCTCCACAATATCATTAATGTGAATACACATTGAAGAGCAATACTGACCGATTACAAATGTAAAATATTGTAATTGTGGATTTGTGTAATAGGTACAGGTAGGAAATAATAATAATAAAAAACATTTCCTCCCCAACAATTATTATGAATTAAATACGGAGTGTCTCTAAGAGTTTAGAGAATCTCTAGATACAGCAATAATACTATATTTAATTTGTAGGTGGTATATGTTGAACCAACATACACAGAAATTGACAGAAGTAAAATAAACCTGACCATAAGGTGTGAAATTACATATTATGAATCTTATAGAGATGCACATATAGCATGTCATTCTTGTTCAAATCTCCATTGATTATATGAGGTTTATTTTGCAGAGAGTTGTAGAAATGTGTTCACTTTAACTTTTCGCAATAATTGAAGCTAATTGTGGCAAAAAGAAAAAATGCGACAAATTATTACATGTAAATATGGTTGCAAAATGAATTTCACGTCCGGACATAATGTTGAAATATTTTTTTTCCAGTGGATGTAGGTTGTTTCTATCTGTTTTACAGAGTGTGCATTACTGAATAGGCTTACTCCGGTAAACAAATCTGACATTTTGGAAGCTGATGCCCTAAATGGGTGAATAATGTGATAGAAATCATATCGACTAGTGGAACAGTAACTGCTTACCCTTCCGGAGCACATGAGTTCTACAGTGGGGTTTATTGGGGTTCGCGTTGTGTGCTCAATTGTTAGTTAGCTGAGTACAGTTTCATAGATCATTGTTTAACCTTTTGTTTTTTCTTTTGATTTTTGTAAATTTGTGTACATTTAAAGCAGTGAAACGTTTTTTCTTCGGTTAGTTTGAAGCGAGTTTTCGAAAGGTGAATGGATATCAAAATTGTTATAAGTGTTGGGCTTATGAAATTCTACACCTGGTAAAGGGCAATAGCAATTGTTTTAAAATCTGCTGAAATGAACAATGTTGTCTCTGGGGATGTCTTTCCTAGTTTTTCATTGATTGTGGTTGCATTTTGAAATCTGAAACCTTCATTCATAATAACATTGCATACTGAAGGATAGCTACTGATGAGATGATACATACAATGCGCATGGTTTTTTTTATTCCTAACTGAAGAGTAATTAAAGTATTTCAAATCAGAAAATAACAATATAATATATAATAAATTATTTAAATACTGAATTTTACTTATATCTATGCAATTATACCATGTTATAAATTATAAACTTTTATACATTTATCTGAAAAGATCACGATGAATTAGTTTCCCGGGAAGTTCAGTGTCTGCTGAAACACTTAATTAGATTATTAAACAGAAAGCAATACGTTGTCGAATGATAAAAAATAACAATTTAGTAAATAAAAAAAAATTGTAAAATCGTATTGATATAACAAAACTCGAGGGTATACTCAATTATACCCCCTCTCTAAAACCTGAATAGCATATAATACGTGTAATGTTTACCGCACAAAAGAAAGAAAATGTGTTTTTTGCGTTGAGTTTGAGTTGAGTTTCTGTGCTTAACGCCACTTTCAGCAATATTTCAGCTATATCATGGCGACCAGTTTTAGTGGTGGAAGAAGCCGGAGAACCCGAAGAGAACCACCGACCATGGGCAAGCAACTGGTAAACTTTATCACTTGCGGCTGACTCGAGTGCATCCTTTTTTGTAATTTACAAAGCCGGGCGCGAACCCACGCCGTATTGGTGATAGGCTTGTATGAGTTGTTAGGTAATCCAACCACGTAACTCATTGAGCCACCCGGGCCCTTAATTGTTGATATGTATGTCTACTTATTTATAACATTCATATAGACATGTATTAATATAAGACAAGAAACTCAAACACATTGAAATGTATAGGGGTGAATGAATCATAGTTAACCAACATCTGGATATTCTGATCATTTTCAGACATCGTTTATTTCTGTAGAATTTACACAAAACAAAACGCAATTTAATTAAAGATACACGTTGTTACAGCTCTATGTAGTACATGTTATTGTTGAATTACATGTTTATGAGATAGTGGGAGAAATATAATATATCAGTATTTCATTTTGAAATACATGTATTACAATAGCAGCTAACAAACAAGGGTAGATATAATCAATAGTGAATGGTTGTTTGTAGTTCACACAGAACGAATATGATTCTTGGTAATATGGGTACTATTTCCTAAAAGCAACACGAAATAGAAAGTCATCGATTGATCGTTACAATCTTAACCAGCCATATATTGATGAGGATCCTTTATAATCAGCCACAAATATAAGTCTACGTCATAGTACAACATGACCTTGTTCTACCACAGTAAAGCGATTAAAAACTGAATACACCGAAAAAGATAGAGGCTAATGTGGCTAGTTGGTTCGTTGTTATGGTAACGTTATATGTGATGTATTACCCAACGATGTGGGATCAAATTTTGATGATTTTCTTTTCTTGGTTCTAACTAGTTGTTAACCAAAAGTATATTTTTCTCATATCCTAAAATATTTCTCATCTCCTTAAAACATAATATTTTTATTAAATTTAACACCCCCCAAAAAAAAATGTAAAATTGAAACTCTGTATTTTGGTTAGAAACTGCATTGGTAAATATAATATGATCATCTATTGTCTAATCGTACAGATTCAAGGGTACTTTCTTGTCAGATGTATCATGCTTAAAAATAGTATTATCTATATGTACTTACTAACAAATACTAATAACTGTATATTACATTTTATATAAAAAAAGAATATGACAGACTGATAGATATGTATTCTAGTGAAAATATTATATCTGTAAAGTTATAAAAACGTACCAACTATGTAGGACAACACAATTTATATAGAATTAAAATGTGTAATAGAAAAACACCATAAATATTTCGAATAACAGAAGTTTATTGTCCCAAAGACATGGCGGATTTTGGTTCTTCGGGCGATCTACTAGTATGTGATGATATTCATTCGCCAATGGCCAATAGTCAGTGTTACGGCACTGCCATGGGATGCCTGATTCCGATAAAAATAATCACATTGCAAAAAGTGCAGAAGCAAAAAATAAACATGTTATGTATAGAAGTTGACTGCGTTAAGTGTCATGGAACATTTGATTGTTTTTTGAGTCATCCATCCACGTGATACTGAATAACCATTCGAAAGCGTACTGTAATTCGAGAATGTCATAATGTATATAAAAGTGTACATATTATTTGAAGTTTTGCTTTCTGTGTTGGAACCAATATTCGCTGTGAAAACCTACAGCCACGACTATTGTATTTTTATGATAAAATATTAAATATCTAATTCCACTTCACTAAAAATAAACCATCAAACAATGTGTTAGAGAAATTACTAAATAATAACACGAAAAAGGGAAACAACCTGAAATTTCGATGACCCATTAGTCCCACAGTTCATTGGTCTGAAAATATGGGAAATGTTTATCACAGTATACAGAATCTAATAATTTACCACTATGGCCTATATGGCTAAAAGTGTTTTGACAAGGGAGACAATGATGTGAAAATGAGAGGAACGGGATAGCAGGTAGCGAGATGTGAAACACGAACGAAAGTGTCAGGAGAAGAAAAGAAGAGTGGAGTCGAAGACTGGCAGCAAGATAATAGCCCCGCTTCTATTATAGTCGTGTACTGGATAAACGTATTTGATATGTTAACATGGTTTTTGCTTAGTATTTGTGATTATTTTATTTTAATTATCATTTATTCAATTGTATTATTAGGGTACAAATTTACTTGTGTGACAGTTGTCGTTTTTAGATGTAGAGATCGTTGACACTTTGATCCCACGGAAATTGATATTCCTTTATAACGGTGATTTGTTCCCACGGAAATTGATATGCCTCTATAACGGTGATTTGTTTGTGTAATAATTTTCCTTTTAAGATTGTTTAGATCATTGACACTCAGACACGGAAATTGATATTTCTATATGTTTTTGCAATGGCAAGTTGTTTACTTGGATAATCACGAGAAACAATATATCTAATATAAACATAATTATATACACGTAGCAAGGACAACAATGTGTTTGTACATAGAACATCTACTAGTATATTTAAAAACAAACACACAAACAAACCTTGTCATTTACAATGTGTAAAAACGAGAGAGTTATTAGACATATAGTCGAAAAAGAAATATTTAAAAAATAATAATTTGAATATGTGTACATTGAGAGGAATCAAAATAAAGCAAAACATTTCTAACATACCTAAAAATAGATCATATATACTACAAAATCATGGTCATGATTGTGTTTAAATCGTTTCAGTATTACATTAAAATCATTTTACTACATTTATACCTAGAATTTCTACAGAGCGTAACATAATGATAATAATAAGAAGTCTGAAAAAGTGGTATTTGACGTGCAAAGACGTTCCACGTTAAATACCACTGTTGCAGACCTTAGGTTCAATGTCAGATTTTCTGTATTATGACATGAGAATGAATGACACCCCCATCGAAAGACATTCTCAATCTGCCATCATTGAACGGGTTGGGTAGCTATGTAGGTTGACCTCTGTAAACAGTTATCAGGAGTACCCATACTTACTGTTTGTTAGCATATTGTCTTCGTGAAAATACACGAACTTTTGTTTTACTCACTTAACACAAGGCTGCAATACTATCTTAGTAAACTAGTGTGTACAATCAGCGAGTTTTATGTCTGTATTTTATCAACTAAGACATGATGACTAATCTAAGCATATCGCACAGTATGTTTTAACTTTGTGTAATTAACTACAGCATGTGCTGTAATTGAAAACACGTTCTAACAGTAGATTCTTACAAAAAAAGAACAAAATCGCTGAGGGTCGAGTTAATTCATTTTAAGAATCTATAAGGTAGAGTACATTCTCTTATGTAATACATTTCCATCTACACAAGTTTTGGTTTTGCTCATTTCATATTTTTATTTTAATATATAGAAAATTAAATGAGATTACATTTAACGAAACAACAAATAAGATAAAAAAATAAAAATAAAATAAAAAAAATAAAAAACGAACAACAACAAAAAAGAAGAAAAAATAGACAGATAAATTTGTATCTGTATACATACTTTCGGTCCTAATGTTCACATAACGTGTTTCTGATTTGTAATTGCTTTAATTGTGATCATGCTTTTTGGACGTTTACGTACTTGTCAGTTCTTAACATAAACATGAAAATGAAATAATTGTATATACCACATGAAATATCTACGATTTTATTCTTATTTCTTTTAAAATATTGAATTAACTATGAGAAGTCATCTCCTACAGTGTAGTACCCTAATTATGTTGCATAGTCGTGATAATTAGCGTGGACTAATATTAAGACTCTACTAGTGGTATATCATCTGCTAGTATTCTATTTCTATGGTATAGTAGGGTGATCTCCGTGTAAGACTCTCCTGTTGGTCTATTAGTCCGCTGCCTATCATCCATTCAGTATTCAGTGATTTCACACTGACATCGTTTATCAGAACCGTGTTGGGAGTGGGTCGAGTCGTGTGGGTTTTGCATGCGTAAATATAGCGGGTGGTTGAAGACTTTCTAGAAAATTGTTTCCGTTTGATATCCGGAAAATACAACTATCTGACGTATTATAACCATGATATATCATTGTTCTAAATATTTACGAGGTCGTATACAGAATTATTAGAATGGTATATGTTACATTAAATATAGAGTGAGCTTTATTTAACTGACATTTCGTACTATGTATGTTTTTGTCCCATAATATTTCATTCTTAATTATCTCGTAAATTATAATTAACGTTAACAGTTGTTTTTTTCTGAATTGAACTTGTTTATATGATTTGTTGCTGTAGTAACAAGGAAGCTTTGTATTGGAGGGAAAATATAATTTATATTGGTTACAAAAATAGACTCGGATTGAACAGGTGTAAAAATTTTGTATGATAATAAACTGCTAAATATATCTATCTATCTATCTGTAAAAATTGAACTAATTTAAATATTTGTATGGAAGCTTAACAATTAACATTGATCAACCTTTTGGATATTTCAGAAAAGCGTCGTGTGCACTAAATTTGATATCAATGGGTTTTTTTTTAATAGAATGGCAAAACTATTCTATAAAGTAGCACTATTCTTTTTCTTTTTTGAAAAACCATATGAACATTACATGATATTTTCAAGCCGATGCGGTGCATTTTCTATTTTTTTTTCTGGTGACTGTTAAACATGCATATTCGCAGCATGTTTTTATATGTATGATTGATTGATTTATTGGTGTTTAACGTCCAGCGAGCAATTTTTCAGGTATATTCAGGACGAATTTTTACATGTAGGAATGGTATAAGAATCAGGATAAGCATTGTGCACATTTAATGTATTTAAATAGTACCATACTTTATCCATAGCGCACATATGCTTGGCAACTGACTTTTCTGTCTTGGTACAGGCATTTTAATAAACAATGACGGAGTTAAACTAGTCTTATGGGCCCAAACATCCGCTCTTAGGGAAATGATGCGGCCATTCACGTGTTTTCCAACATACGAGTAGAGTTTATATTCTAAGAAGAGTTTGAAGATACCAAAGGGGTAATCATAATCCGTATATCAAAGAAGAACAGATAACACAATGGCCAAAATAAAAATAACAAACAACGATCTAAAAAACATACACAAAAAATTAAAGATCGAGTAACACGAGCCCCACTAAAAACCAGGGATGCACTCAGGTGCAATATGACAAGGTCCCCACCTTCACGACTGGGAGAAGATGGAAGTGTGTTTAATCAATTCAATAAAGGCAAGGATGATGAGAGGTGCTTAAAATTCTGAAATATTCTTAAATGGAGTGCAACTGGGTAAGGAAAATTACTGAAGGGCTGTTTAGAAAGTACAGTATGTTATCATGGTTATGACATCATCAGTGTGAAAGTCCAATAACAGTGTTAAAAATATTATACACCTAGGACCGAGGCTTCAGCTTATCGAGCCTATAGGTAAATCCGGCTCTGATGATATGTTTTAGTTTCTATCCTCAACAGACATGTGCCATCTTACTCAGAATTGGCTATGGACTTTTCATCAATGTCAAGTGTTTCCAAATAAGAGTAATAACAAAATCACCGAACACCGAGCAATCTTCCAAAGGAAAAGGCAAAACTCATAAGTCAACAAACAGACAAAATCAGTCAACAACCGCAAAACTGGGAAAACCGCAATGTCCCTGACTTGGTACATGTATTTCCAAAGAAATGGTGGGTTGAATAAGATTTTACGGCGCCAAACCTCCCGCTTCCAGTACGGTTAAATGGTTCCGGTTGTCACTATAACAGCATTATTTACAATACTGGCACAAAATAGGTATAATAGTAGTCAACGCAGTACTTTATGAAAATCCATCGTTCATTATCGTCCCTGCTGAACGGTTTAACTAAAGTTCATGGTTTTCTGTGCGTTTGTTTGACAATATATCAATCTATCAGTAATCATGAATAACCTGATTTAGATTTACCAATGGCACTTTTGAAAGTATGTGATACAATGCTGCAATAAAACATCTTACGATAAAATATACGGTGAACGTCCTCAATTCTCTTCCCACCATAAATGCCAGCTAACCTCTGATTGAAAACAAATTGTTTTGTCTAAAGACGCCTTCGTTTGGTCAGTCTTTTATTAAATAAACAGAATGGTAAATGTCAGTCATGGATTTCTGTTTGTAAATTAAAACGTTATTTTCATAAACGGAATAAAATCAAATCATTTCTAAAACACTCCAGCGAGCCAGTCGTCGGTAGAGAACACAGTGTATATAGATTGTTGTTTAGCGCTTGGAGAACACAATATATATATAGATAGTTGTTCAACGCATAGAAAACACAATGTAGACAGATTGTTGTTTAACACCTAAAGAACACAATGTAGACATAAAACTGTTGCCTGGCAACGAACCACAAAGGACCACACCGAACGCACTGCTACGCATTAAAAGCTGCCGCAATTTGACGTTTACGTTAGCGTGACATTGTTTACACACGGGCCACTCATCTGCCTCTAATCGTAAGGTCGAATCGTGTATGCATTTCGCTCCCCACCACTAGTAGCCACTCCATTCAAATGTATTATACCTCACAAAATAACATTGTATGTCCCCTTTTTATACCGCGGTATGCCCAAGTGAGAATTGTATATAAAGTGTAAAGATATAGATTCTACAGTTCAAGTTAGAATGTGGTTATTGGTGATCTGTTCTGATTGCTGAACGGTTACCGATTATGCAAATTAGTTTGTTTTACCAAATATCATTAAACAATTCTTCCCTAAAACAACTAGAACCATGTAATCTTACGTGGATATGATGACTCCTTTTTGAAATCATTCAGACCCACAGTCCATAAAAAATTGAACTCGCATTATAGAACATTATGAGGTCAAACAATAGTTATTGGTGGGCCAATGTAAGAAGGGTTTGAAGATACCAAGGGGTAATCAGAATCCATATATCGAAGAAGAACAGACAAAACAATAGCCAAAAGAAAAGGTACAAAAGGACAAACAACGATCTACAAAACATACACATAAAACTATAGATCGAACAACACGTACCCCACTAAAAACTGGGGATGAACTCAGATGCTCCAGAGGTTTAAGCAGTTCCTGCTCCACTAAGATCATTCCATCATACTGTCAAGGGAAAGGTCAGATACATGATACGTGGACTTAGATTTTGACACCCAGTGAGTTATGTAGTAGTTCATGTTTAGAGTTTGTTTTTATCTTTGTGTTTGTACTTTGAAATTGTTGTTTTCTCGTATATGAATATTTCACTCGAAAACCTTATCGACCTTTGTATTTATTTTTTGTCTTGCAATATTACCCACGATGACGTGTCAGATACAAAATCTACGTCTATGATGAATGTATTTTCTTCTTTGCCTCGGCACAAATGTCAACAAATATGTGCTTACATTTGTCTACTGTGTTATACGTCTTTATACATTGTATGTTGTCGACCATTGAGTTTCAGTCGTTATATATATGTTACTGACTATTATTTCAAATCATTAAAGGTGAACGGAAATAGTAATGTCAATGTTAGATGTCAGGTATGACAGATACATATAAATAAATGGCAAATTTATTTTTTATAAACGAAATCATTTCTAAAGCACCCCATCAAATCAGTCGGCAAATATATTGTTACAAAGATCATCATTAATGCATAACACACACAATATATTCACAAAACTGCAGTGATACAATCATTATTGTAATTTTTGTTGTTACTGAACGACGGATTGAAATATAACTCTAATACATTTTGAAATGATTACATTTAAATGATCCATGTAGAAAAGTTTGTATGTTAACAATTGATCTGTTGGAGTAATTTATCCAAACAATCTGGCTCGTTCGAATGGAACGCGCTCTACTGTACGCTAGCATGGCAATGTCTTCCAGTTAAATCTTCCAGAAAATAAATTCCTGGCATAAGTTAAACTTTTGTTAATACTCATTGACTGCTTCAGTGGTGCAATGGGAAATGGTTAATATGATCGTCTAGAGTGTACGGCAAATTGTGGGTTCGATCGCCAGTCGGGTCAAGCTATGAAAAAGGGAAATTGCTGCTTTTGGGTTCAGTACGCAGCATTATAATAAACGAGTAATTACTGGTTGTCTTACGAGTCGACATCAACGTTCGACTGCAACGGCATGTGAATTGTTAACACTATATAATTCAAACTGAACGTGATTTCAAAATTGTATTATCCCATTCACTAAGAAAGCATACAATTAGAGACAAATATCATATTCCATGATGTATATTGTTGTTCATAAAGTTCACATGCAACTCTCCATTAATAAATGTTAGAGAATAACGAAGGGGCAATCAAAAATGGACAAACCAGAGAAAGTGGCAAAATAATCGAAGAAAAACAAAGCAAAAACACAACGCAATATGTGTTGAACACCACGATATGCAAACAAGTTCAAATAACGTAAATAACATATAATCCATCCTACAAGTAACTGGAGGTAAAGACGGACCGGACCGTACATCGTTTTCACACGGAAATGGAAACGGACATCACAACACGGAACCCGAAAAGTAAAGACATACAACAGAACTGAAAAAACAGAACAAAACAAAACAAAAACAAAACAAACAACAACAAACAAAAAAAGAAAAAAAAAAGAAGCAAAACGGACCCCACCAAATAACCAAGGATGAACTCAGGTGCTCGCGAAGAGGAAGCAGTGCCTGCTTCTTATAAGACACCCGTCGTGCTATAAAACTATAACAGTGTATGCAATTCTGACTGTTCCATTAGTCATTGAGAATTCTCCAGTTTTCCAGCATCGACATGTAATTACACAGCACACGTTACATTGTATAGCTTAGAGAGTAAATATGCATATGTCACTCCGGACACTATACCGGTAATAGAGTTTTACAGATTAAAGATTACGTTCGTCATGCATCCACTATTTCATATCATAGCGTATACTAGTTACTAGGTAGGATTGTAGATTGTAGATTATTTTTGCAATAAACAATAAATTCTACACTCGTTACCAAATATCTAGCTGGTAGATTGTTTTCGTTATATACTTTATATACTTGACATTGCACACTGGGTTCTGATCCAGCCCTGATAACAGATTCCTTTTGTCATTTGATATTTGTTGCCATATTTCTTAAATTGAGACTTGCTTAGTAGTTATCATTGTTTATGTCTTTTCTTATTTTCATTGAGGTTTCTCCGGGCACTCCGTTAAATACCATAAACCAAACCAAACATATTTTCATTGAATGCATTTTTTTTAAGAATACATAAGGTATGACAACTAATTTATATTACAGATTTGATTCACTTCATCTTACCAGGTATTCCATGAATGCACAAATCGGCTACTATAAAATTATTAATGCAATTCTCAATGGTACAAAGCATTAAAAGAAATAAAAACAATATCTAATACAAAAATATATATTCATGACTTGTTCGGAAAGCTTTTCGTTCAAAATATGCCCTTTTAATGTGTTTTGTACTATAGTATTATTAACCAGTAGGTTATATTATGAATACTACAGACTGGTTTGTATTTATACAGCAAGAGCATTATTTTGCTCCAAAATGCTTTGCCGGTCTATTATGGCTTTTAAGGCCATAATGGACCGGTAAAAGCCATAATGGACCGGGTAAAAGCCATAATGGACCGTCCATTATGGCCTTCTTCAAAAAGAAATATAGTATAACTAATCGTAGATTTTGAATATCAAAATAAGACCATCGAGAGACCGAAGTATGCATAAGGATTTAAACGAGTGGGCGGAACTTGTTCCGTCCACGAGTTTAATCCTTAATGCGTATTCGGTCACGAGTG
>MJUT01002884.1:166531-190439 GCA_002080005.1 Gigantidas platifrons
TCAAAAGTCTCTCCGTACTTATATATTCCTATACATATCATATATATAACCACTTATTTAGAAACAAATCTCATGAAATAATTTCTTATCCGTTTTTCATGAATTGATCACTTTGCGAACTTTTATTTGTAAGGATGTAAACACAAATTTTGTGAACGGAACACATTGGTTTTATATGTTATCCTTCATACTGAAAGCTAGATCACAGGCTTTATAACTCAAATGTTGAAGTGAACTTTATGTAAAAAAAGATACTAGTAACGTCCTAATTAGTTGTCCCAGACAGCAGTGGGGGATTATTTTTTCTCACTAATGAGACAGCATAGTTCCTATTTTTAGCCGTGTGAGATATAAAGGATCTAACACCGGTAAGAGGACAAGACGGAAAAATCTCAGACACCCAAGGGAAAGATTTCTGGTCTCCAACGAGGCTCGCCGAGTTGGAGACCAATAGAAATCTTTCCCGCGGGTGTCTGAGATTTTTCCGTCTTGCCCTCTTACCGGTGTTTGATTCTTTTTCTCACTAGTGTAACAAGAGGATATTTTTATTTGACAGCTATGTACTTTTAGCAGACAATGTAAACAAACAGAGTTATTTCCCCTTAATTTGTGTAAGCGTGTGTTTTTGATGAAAGGGGTGCATGTTTCTATTGTAACCTAATTTTCGGGGGGCAGTTGATAAGTGGCTGACTAGATAAATACACAAAGCGTAAATATTTAAGCGATTTTATTGATGCAATGACATTTTTTGCGGGAAAAGTAGCGTGAAATTCTTATCTCACCCACGGGTTGAGACATATAGAATCTAACACCGGCAAAAGTGCAAGACAGGGAAATCTTACCCAAGGGTGTCGGAGATTTCCCTGTCTTGCACTTTTTGCCGGTGTTTGATTTTATTTCTCACTTTTATCAGCTGTTACCTAATTGTTTTTGTTTACACTCCAGATCGAGCGTTTTCCCGCAAATTTTGTTTCCGCAATGAAGTAAATATTCAATTTATTCATATGCATCCGTGTCTTGGCAGTATTTTAAATGTATTTCATAATAAAATGCAATGTATTTAATAAATATATGATAAATGTAACTCAACACTACACCTGTGGCTGTGAAAAAATATTTGAATTTGGTCAAATGGAGGTAACGTTAGTTACTAACAAGGGAGAGCACTCTATTATTTACTCAAAGTAAACAAACTTTGACTCGACATACACCGTGAATCATGAAACTATTGAAAGGTGCACGATAGTTAAATTATTAGCTAGCAGAATAGTATACATACATTAATTTAAAAATACTTATGTAATAGAATCGTGGTTAAATGAAAGTAATTCAAATCTTGATTGAAATTGCTGAAGCGAAGTAAAGATTTTACCGGGAAAAGTCGCGTGTGAGCTGTCTTGTACCGGGGGGTACAAGACAAGGAAATCTCACATCGCTAAAAATAGGAACTGGTCTGTCTCAAAAGTGAGAAAATGATATCTCACACGGCTAAAAATAGGAACTGTGCTGTCTCATTAGTGAGAAATCATTGTCTCAACCCATGGGTGGGATAAGAATTTCACGCTACTTTTCCCGTAAAAATGTTACGTTTCGCAAAATGTCATGTATCAATAAAATCACCGCAAGTGCAGGAAATAATTGTTTTATTATACCGAAACTCTAATTACAATAATGTTGGATGCAATAAACACGTATTTGTGTGTTTTTATCTCGTGTTTTCATAAACTTCATATTTGTCTTTTTAGCTTCCGGTCAAGATTGTAATTCCGTAATGCAAGATTGTAATTCCGGAATGTTAAATTAGTGAGAAAAAGAATCAAACACCGGTAAGAGGGAAAGACGGAAAAATCTCAGACACCCGCGGGAAAGATTTCTATTGGTCTCCAATTCGCGAAAGATTTCTATTGGTCTCCAACTCGCGAAAGATTTATATTGGTCTCCAACTCGCGAAAGATTTCTATTGGTCTCCAACTCGGCGGAGCCTCGTTGGAGACCAGAAATCTTTCCTTTGGGTGTCTGAGATTTTTCCGTCTTGCCCTCTTACCGGTGTACATTGTTAGATCCTTTATATCTTCCTATATTTTAACCATTGGCTGTAATGTTTTTCATACAACGCTTCGCTTATATATATATAAAAAAAAATATTCCTTATATGGTCACGACCAATCGCTAATGAACCTTTCAATATCTATTTACGTTGAACATCCTCATTATGATACGACAGAGTAAAAAAATATTCCCCCAATTTGGCATGAAAAGTTAGATGACTTGTCACCTTTACCGGATACTCTAAGAAGAATCTTTAATGTGATGATGATATCATATTCACTTGCAAAATTATAGATATGGATGAGCTCGGTAGACATCAATACAGCTACAATACTATTTACTTCAACAGTCCTATTACTAAGTGGGTATTTAAGGTCAATCATCAACAAGTCGGATTTACTTAAATAGTGGATGTTACAGGCAGACTCCAATAGTACTGTTATTATACATGTATATGGTTACGGTATTAGATGAAGGGTATATTTTCACTCATTATCTATATTTCAGAAAATTTTAAATCTTATATTTATTGATGCTATAATTATTATAACTCAAAATACATAATACATATATCTATATCGTCCAACAGATTTATAAATGGTAGATTTGTATTAAGTGACCTTTGAAACACAAAACCATAACAAATTATTTTCAGGACAAAGATATAAACATCTGTAATTTCATATTTATGTATACTAGTATATATGCGTCATTCAGGAGTGTTGAGTTAATAGTAAGGAGTGACATTTTAGTTTATATCATAGCTTCTGATTAGCCTTTGGTATCTACAAACTTGTTATCGTATCTTTACGAGATTTTGTACGTTCCTGTAATATTGTTCGACTCGACCTCTGACCTAATCTTGACGGCGGTCAGTATTTGGTTTGGTTTGGTTTTATGGTGTTTAACGCCGCATTCAACAATATTTAAGTTATACCATGGCGGTTTTATTGGTTGAGGAAACCGGAGTATCCGGAGAAAACCACCGACCTGTCGCAAGTCATTTTCAAACTTTATCATATAATATTATATCGAGTACACATCGCCTGAGCGGGATTCAAACCCACAACTTTAGTGCTGATAGACACTGATGACATACGTAGTTATAAATCCAACTACCATACGATCACGAACACTACGGCCCTCAGTATTTTGTAGAAGTCTAAAGAAGGATAATATTTTAACGTGTAGCTATATTGTAAGAGTATTTATTTGAAATATCTACTTGATGTTGTGAAGATGGATGAAGGTTAAGTAACTGAACCTATTCTGAAGCTTCGAAGCAGTCCAATGATAAGAAATGATTTACTAATTATTTACATAAATTTATAAATAGGAAAGAATAGTTTTAATAAATCATTTTGAAGTACCTTGTAAGTTAAACAGACATGACCATACGCATACACGGGGATATATTTTAATAGTCACATTGTTTTCGCTATAGGTGGCGGTCATATCGTAATTAGATTTACATCTACCTGTATAATCACAGCCCATAGCCGATGACATTCTCGCTTGCGGTCAGGTATAGACGATGTGATAAAGATCGGTATGTCAACAATTGTCTATGGGTACCGTCACGATATAACTGAACTGTTGGTGTAAGTGGCATAAAACAACCATTATTCCATTTGTTGATGGGTCAACTGTCAGGACACCATGTATCGTGTACAAAATAACGTACCACACAGAGTTTGAATGAATAACCCTTATGCTTCTATATACCAAAAACGTCTTGTGGACTAAATACTGATTGAGGAAAAAAGATAAATCGGACGAATTTCATTCAAATTTAAAGTGTGAGCGTGCCATGGTGGTGATAGCACTAAGTCAGTGCATCCAGTACTTAGTTTACATATCTAGCTCCAAGAACAACACTTAACAAGCTGTTGAATCTTGGATAAAAGGAACAATTCCTCCGTGAAATAGAAGAAAAAACAAAATAGAAAAAAAATATGTGATCTTACATCTATGATGCAAGATTCGCGCCGTGAAAACTTGCAAATAAAAATCATGTACAGAAACAACCAAATCCTTGTTGACAATGTCTAACTAGGAAGTAAGATTAAGTTTTATCTCACAGACTACAGAATAAATACAAATATAGATTCCAATTCTGTTATTATGAGGCAAATCAGTGATATGAAAACATTGGTAACGAAGGCGGAATTTGAAAATGAAAAGAATGAAGATTGTTTTCACCAAAACAGACGTTAAGACGACAATACAGATAGTTCATCACGTTAGACATGTTTGAAGACTGAAAATCGTGAAGCATAGAAACAATGCATATGATGACATATCTTGCACATATGAAAACTAAAATAAGGTTGGAACACCAAAGTATAGTATATGACCTTCTCTAGTGAAATCAATTTATATTCTGAAATAAATACGTGGGGTAATGTATTCTATGAAAGAAAAAAAAAAGAAAAATAAATCCAGACATATGTACAATGTATTCAAAGTAATCTATAAAACAACGATATTCACGTCACTACATATGTTTGTTTATTTATAGAATTAATTTATATTTTGGAAAGAAAGTGTTCAAAGAACATATATCTCTTTCAATCGATTAAACCAAGTCCATTAATATAAAATATTACCAATGGAATAGGCATTGAATTGGAAACTTCCGAGTAAGATAAACTTAATCCATCCGGAAACGATTTTCCGCCATGTTAGTCACTTGTTATATCTACATCAAAATCCGATATTTACGTTATTTCACAATTTACGTCGCATCTTATTCAATAAGAATTGAGTTATTTACGGAAACTGAAAAATTGCAAAACAATAAAAAAAATTTCTTTATTTCAAGAATTATGCACAAAGTAAAATGCTGATTGACAAACTCGAAAGCAATTTGTGCTCGTTATAATTATTTGACCAATGCACACATTTTTTTTGCTTCAAGTGATGGAAAATATGTTTATATATAAGTCAGTGATATCAACGTTTGGTTTACTCTGAACTTTATTTTTTATGTAAAGTTGTATCGAGTAGACCTCATTATGAGCGTGATTCTAATTCGAAACCTTCCTGATGATAGGTAACGATTGTATATATAGGTATATGTGAGTAAATCTACCACAACTTTTCTTAAATAGGAGATAAATATTTCTAATTATGAACATCATGAAGTTAATACCGTCTACGTGTATTCATATTATAGAAATATTCATTGAATGACTGACAGTTTCTACCTATTTCATCAGGATAACCATTTTACGATAAATAATTCATATAAATTATACTTGGTGCTGTGCTGCGCCAAAGCTAGCAACATGCAATCAACAACAACTCCTAGCTAACTGGCGATGCTGCAAGTTGCCATTTATCTACACGGAGTGTGGCATTCTGAAAACTAGAGGAACATTTATCTACACGGAGTGTGGCATTCTGAAAACTGGAGGAACAATTATCTACACGAAGTGTGGCATTCTGAAAACTGGAAGAACATTTATCTACACGGAGTGTGGCATTCCGAAAACTAGAGGAACATTTATCTACACGGAGTGTGGCATTCTGAAAACTGGAGGAACATTTATCAACACGGAGTGTGGCATTCTGAAAAATGGAGGAACATCTACACGGAGTGTGGCATTCTGAAAACTGGAGGAACATTTATCTACACGGAGTGTGGCATTCTGAAAACTAGAGGAACATTTATCTACACGGAGTGTGGCATTCTGAAAACTGGAGGAACATTTATCTACACGTAGTGTGGCATTCTGAAAACTGGAGGAACATTTATCTACACGGAGTGTGGCATTCTGAAAACTGGAGGAACATTTATCTACACGGAGTGTGGCATTCTGAAATCTAGAGGAACATTTATCTACACGGAGTGTGGCATTCTGAAAACTGGAGGAACATTTATCAACACGGAGTGTGGCATTCTGAAAAATGGAGGAACATCTGCACGGAGTGTGGCATTCTGAACACTGGAGGAACATTTATCTACACGGAGTGTGGCATTCTGAAAACTGGAGGAACATTTATCTACACGGAGTGTGGCATTCTGAAAACTGGAGGAACATTTATCTACACGGGGTGTGGCATTCTGAAAACTGGAGGAACATTTATCTACACGGAGAGTGGCATTCTGAAAACTGGAGGAACATTTATCTACACGGAGTGTGGCATTCTGAAAACTCGAGGAACTCACTGTGCAACATAGAGACAGATATCCTCTTTGGTGTTTCATTGAAACAAGTTCAAAATTATATCACCCATTGCATAATGATTTTCATGTATCAAAAAGTTAAACAAAACGAAAAAAGTTTTTATGAAGTCATACATTCAATTTTGTGCTTAGTTTGGTAATATTCGATAACTATCAGATGAAATTGTGTTTCCCCGGACCTGAATATATACATGAGTACTACGACAGGTGTCTTATAAGACGCAGGAACTGTTAACCCTTCAAGAGCACCTGGGTTCATCCCCGGTTTGTTTTTATGGTGAGATTCGTGACACCCACTTCTTAGTTTTCTGTGTGGTGCTCTATTTTTGTGTTTTGTTTGTCTTTGTCCTGTGTCTTGTGTGCCCAATGTTGCCAGTTTCTCTGGATTTTCCATTCGTTATTGCTCCTTCGGTTTTCTTAAACTTTTATTCATATGAATATACATTTTTTGTATATGGTAATTTGAAAAAAAAACTTTTGACACCATTCTGTAATTACATTAACTTCTGCATATTCTTCTACATCTATCAAATGACGACTGCCTTCAATAAGTTGGAATTATGTGAGAGGTTGCACATGTCAATTGAAACCATATATACATCACAATTGAATAACGTATACATCACATGACAAACTGTTATTTTAGAATGTATTGCAAGGGACTGTATAATCATAATATTATCTTAATTCACATCTTCACCCAAAAATTACTAGTCGATTGGTAGAGAAAATGTTAGACAATAAATCATATTATAAACTAAGATTAAATCTCATTGTTTAAAAGCTGAGGGGACCGATGAAATAACTTTTATAGCAAAGTATCCATGTTTTGAGGAATTAAATAATACATTAGGAAGAATGACATTTCCCTGTGAGTTTTCAAGGTTTTTAAGGTTCAGTTGTATATTTATAATGTAAGAGATTTGTTTTTCTAGTTCAGACTTTTTTTCTAATTACTTGGCTTTCCCATCTTTTGTCTAAGTTTATTCCAGAAACACGTCGTGTTCACTAACATATATATCCACACTTGTTATTTCTCATTAACAACATGGTATTGTTAGCATATTCGATCTAGTGTAATACATTATACCTATAGAAATTGCTCACTCCACAAAGAGAAAAATCATAAAGAAAATAATAAGGAAGTGACGATATTATACAAATGAAATAGTATTGAAAATGACGATCTTTACACGAATACAACACAAATGTTAACTAAATTAACTGACATATATGGTGTTTTTGACGTCACAAGGTGTTGCTAAGCAGCTGTTTTCAAAAATACAAGTATAAAGCTCTATCAATGTCCTTGTTGCCTTTTGTCTACCATGTAACCATGCAATACAACAGTAACAACATCATGCAGATAGTTTGCAAATAGTGCAAAAGAAAAGAAACATAAAAACATTATTATGACACTGATCTCTTGTAAATGTCCCTTCCGGAGCACATGAGTTCATTCACGGCTTTAAGTGGGGTTCGTGTGAATCTATTGATGAAGTATTTTATCGACCATTGTTTTTCTTTGTCCTTCTTGTGCCATAAATAAGAATGATATTATCTTCGATTTATATTTGATTTTTTTTTCTATTTATCCCAGTTTACTACATGACTTATATCTTGTTTTTTCATAGTGTTGAATTCTCTGTAGAACTATGAACAGATTTATATACAGATTGCATTAGTTTTATAACAAAAATAAAAAGCCTATTAAAGGGAATAATAGAATTTTTTTTCTAAATTCGGAGAGACAAAACTACCCCAATGGAATAAAGCTTTCACACACGACATGATAATATAATTTTAATCCTACTTCTTTCGTCAAATAAAATAATCAATTAATCTTCACCGTTTATGTTAGTATGACATATGATCTTTAAAGTCAGATTCCATGGAAAAACAACCCCAAAGAATAAGAACTTTACCATAAACTATAAATGAGTAAATTTACTTTAAATTAAAGATGCGCGTGTACGTACATTAATATATCAAGGAATAGAAGGGAGACTCTATTGCGATTATTGTTTGAAAAATGTTTTTTCGTTAGTTGGGGTGTACCACATAGTTAAACACCACTGAGACAAAATGTATGCATTATTCATCCACATTTTTTAACATGTTTAATACCGTGACACTTCGATGTCGATGTGAAAATTCAGTTATATTTTCTAAATAGTTGCATGCTGTTTAAAGGCATACAGGCTGTCAGAATTGAATTTTTTTTGTTTATATTAAAAGTTGCCAATATTCGATGTTTTATACCAATAAAATGTTCTGAACAAGAAGCCAGGTTTAAAACATTTGTTGTAATGTCGTAATTAGTGAAAAGATTTCGAATATCTGTCGATGGAATCGCCATTAACACACCTAATTATATAAGTCGGCTTTTTTTCCGAAGTTTGCCGAATACTGATAACTGCTATAAATAACCAGGAAACATGTTGATGTAAATTCATTAGAATTAATATAATTTAAGAAATATATCTATGAAATTGGATCCCGCGGTAATCAGTTAATATCAGATAATGGTATTTAGTAAGAATGACACTTAAAATCGGAAAACGTGATGAAATCAACAAAAACAAACCCAAACTCTGCAAAGGGGCACGATAAAGGGAAAATTGTAAACAAATTGTATTGCATATTATTGACAACACTTGAGTTGTCTTGATTATATTTTTTTCGAAAAAAAACCAGACACGAAGTTCATTATTTTAGTCTCTAATTTAAAAGAGATATCACCTAGTGTTTTCTCCTGAAAAAAAAAGAATATATAATAAACTATGATGCAATTCTACTGTCGAAACACGATTCGGTCGAAAAAAAGATACTAAATTATGCTTACGTGTTGAAAAATGGGGTAGGTCGGTATAACATCTTTTTTTTTATTTTTACACAAAGCTTGCTGAATCTTCCCTTTTGTGTCATTTTCGTGTAGAATCCGTCAATGTTTTTGTTTGTGCTATGTGCTTTTTTCTTCAACAAACAATTTCACACACGCGCAAACGCTTTACCGAATGAGTTCATTGTGTAGGTCGTATGAATGTATGAATATTGCGCGGGTAAACATTGGAGTCTTGACTGGATGGAAGAAAATCAAACAACGACGTATTTCCTTCGTTCTAGGCTATTTACGTATGATATTATGAACAATTTCAACTGCAATTAGTATAAAACATCGAATATTGGCAACTTTCAATATTAAAAAAAAAAAATTCTGACAGCCTTTAAAACTATATTCTTTATATCGCTGAATTTGTTTGGCTTACCTGGATTATGAATTAATACATTCACAATCGTTCTTTCTATCCATCGTTATGCATTTCAATATACGTTTAGCATACTAACAAGGATAGGTTATGACAATTTACAAATACATTTTATCTTAGAAGTTCAAAATATAATCATTTTTGATATTACTATGAATCTATATAAATGTATATAAATGTATATAAACAGATGTATATTGCAGTTGTAAATTTTCAATAAATTCATATTGGTAAGTTTTGTATGAGTTTATAAAAAGATTCATAGCCCAATGAAATTAAATAAATAATATTTTAATTTCGGAAATGTCTAAGACCACTCATAATCCTTCAACATTATCTATGCCCCAGGGTGTTGTTTACTTACTTTTTCATGTCTTTATAAGGAGTCAATTTAGATATTAATCTATTCTTAAACCCACGTGCTATGATGGACATTCCAATACTTAAGTATAAATAACATAACATAGTCAATTCAGAATTTCTTCGCAACTATCATCTTAAGACGTTATATGACAACGTTTAATTTCATTGACTATTGTATTCAACTCAAACTTAAATCTTGACTTTTATCAAAGCAATCAGTATGAGTACTCAGGACAGCAATATTCGTAGTAGGCGTGTTAATTCAGTTATTTCTTTCCCCGATTGTTTTCAAATGAAACAGATAACGGAGACCAAATCAGAACCAATTTCAAGATCAGGATCTTTCAGCAGCAGAATTAAACCAGATTTTCTGATGGAGGAAACCAAGCGAAGATACAGTTTACCAGTTGCTACAGAAAATGCATGGGCAAAGTCATACTATGATATACCGGATCACAGAATGCGACCACCCAGGAGGGTACGTTCCTTCAAAACATCAGCAAAAGGAGTTACTACGGCGACCAAAGGAGACAGACGGGATAGTAATGTGAGTGAGAAGACATTGAAAGACTTTAACAGGTTTAGACATTCAAGTGAATCTTCTGATGACAGCTCTATATCCTGTAGTTGCTCGTCGACCCATTCTTCTGGATACTTTCGTGTTTGCATAATGGGAGCCAATGCAGTAGGAAAGCGAACATTAATAAGTCAGTTCACGAGGGCGGATCTCATGTCTTACAATGGTTTTGAAATAGGTAGGTTGGTTTTATAATATATTTTAAGGGTAAGAAATTAATAATAACATGAGTATGTTTATTGCTTAAAATTCTGTCGGTTTTTTTCCAAACCAAAATTCCTAGAATGAAATTCCAACACCTATTAACATTTCTAATATAATAGTGAGTAGATATAAGACAAAATAATTTCTAATGGACAAATAGAGGGTTTATTGGCTGTTTATTCATGATTAAATTGTGTGTGTTGCTATATATATGTTTTGACTTATTACTTTATCTTAGTACATTAATTATTATCTATTTAATGAATTAGTTTTTTTGTTTAGTGCTATCAAATTGATAAAGATACTGTGATGTAGCAAATATTCACCACAATGGAATGCTGGTATTAGACCCTCATTTAAGAATGTTGGTTTTGACCTATCTCATCTGTGAATGTGTAATGAAGAACACCAATAAAAGCTTTGTTTAAGATAGTTCAAGTTTAAAATTTAAATTCGCTTATGTTAATTTATATATCTATTTTGTGAAAGTCATTTGAACAGTTAAAGTTTCATGTAAAAGTACAACCATGAATGGAGCTCATTTGTGTTCAGTAAATCACTTCCTATTATTATTTCTATTACAGAAGAATTAGATGACAATATGATTTCTGTAGTGATAGACAATGACGAATCAACTGTAGAATTTGTAGATATTACTGAGCACGAGGTTTGATTTTATTTTATTAAGTAAAGAAAGTGTCTATCAGTTTGTTTATTGTGAATTCGTTCAATGACTGGCCTTGATTTCTCATAGCAGGATTCATATTTATTTATACAATCCTAATATAATAATTTCAGTGACGACGAAAATAGGAGGCGAATGCTATTATTAATGGACAAAGATATTTTATATTGTTTGTTGTATACAACGAAATCATACAAACAACATCATCATTTTATTGAAGGGTTTCCTGTTAATAAAACAATTATGAACGATTAATATTGGATATGTCATGGTTCTGTTGTGCATGTGTTGATGTGTTGTTCGTTTTGTTGTCATGGTTCTGTTGTGCATGTGTTGATGTGTTGTTCGCTTTGTTGTCATGGTTCTATTTTACATGTGTTGATGTGTTGTTCGATTTGTTGTCATGGTTCTGTTTTACATGTGTTGATGTGTTGTTCGCTTTGTTGTCATGGTTCTGTTGTGCATGTGTTGATGTGTTGTTCGCTTTGTTGTCATGGTTCTATTTTGCATGTGTTGATGTGTTGTTCGCTTTGTTGCTATTGGGGAATTGTTTATCATCATTGTTTAAGCTTTCTTCATATTAACCATTTTAAAATTCATAGAGAAAATGTTCTAAAACCAAGTCAGAGATACAAATGCATGTTTGGGTAACATTTTCTTTCAATCGTCATGACTGGTATACTAAAACGCGTTGACCCAATAATGAATAAACAAAGGCTGCGATTAAAACTTTGAAAGGCAAATGCAATGCTAACATATACCTCGTAAATACATGTCCGTCAATGAATTGATATTGTTTCAAGATGTAAATATATTCAAATTTTCAGCACAAACATGCCGTTTACAAATCGTATGGTATTTATGCAGTTTTGAAACAGGAGCAATACTGCATCGACCCGCCTAGAAATGATGTTAAACCATAATTATCAAAAACAATTTTGTCCTGAAATAATTGTATGTAATAAAAAGATTTACACCACAGTGTCATGTATTCCATATACTGCCGTACAATTAATCGACAGACATGTTTTGAAAAACACATTTAAGAAATTAAAATAATATGGATAAGAAAATGTAACCACTGAAGAAAGGCTTGAAGATCCCACAGGAGTACTTAGTAAAACGAAGGACAGACAAAACAAATGCTAAAGAAAAAGGAAAAATGGTCAACAAAAGTCTTCACATGAACCCCGAAAGCTATATTATATCGGACACAGGATGAACAAACAGCTATAAACGATAGTAGGTGTTAATTAAAATTTAACGCACTACTATTATGGTCTACTTCAAATGCTGAAACGATATTTATTACATGTAAGAAATTACTCTTCTATGTTGATTTAAAACAACGCCAAAATAATTTTTTTCATTACACAGGATGATAAATTTCCAGTTGATGCATACCTCGTCGTATATTCCGTCCATGAAAGATCAACATACGATGTTGCCATCCGGTATCTTGAGTATGTACGTAACGAACAATTCAGTGACAGACCAATTATTATTGTAGCAAACAAAGTCGATCTGGTACGGAAACGACAAGTTAGCAATAGTGGTAAGCATTATTAAAAAAGCAAAAAAAAAATCACCGATTCATTTAATTTATATATTTGCATAAATAATTAACACAAAAATACTAGCATATCTTTGTGGGAGATATTGATGACAGTTGGACCTGGGTGTACCTATGTAATCAGTACTTATCACAACTGACGTTGTGAGTTTATTTCCACAAATGACGGGGTGTACTCGATACAACATCGTGATAAAGTCTGTCTGTGATTCGAAGCAGGTCCATGGATTTGCCCATGTATGGCACTGTTGTTTCCTTCACTAGTAAACAAGACTGTCTTCATACAAATGAAACATTGTTGAAAGTATTGAATATATCTACTGTACCATCGACTAATGCACAACATATTATGTTTCTGTTTGAAAATATCAGTTATTTGTAAGGTCTATGCGTATCAGTGTAAATGGGCAATATTGCTTGTTGAAGAAAAATATAAGCTTATTAAGGTCATCATTATAAAGTTTGTGGATATTATTGGAATTGTATGCATCAACTGCAGACAGTTTATATTATCAGGAGAGGTAGGCTATTATTATTGTTGGGTATGATATCTACATAAAGCATGTATGAAATCAGTGGTTATCAGCACCTAATATTCTTATCTCAACTAGCGCCGGTTGATCTTTCACCTTTGAAGGAAACTATTCGATATATGTTATTAGTTGATTATATCTTTTTGAATTTTGATGTAGTGTCTCGCCACTATTTCTCTTGTTTTTAAGTTCATATTCCATGTTTCTGTTGGATTTCATGTTGGGTGATTAATTGGTGCTTAGATTCATTTCTGTTTATGTTTCACTTGTGTTGTTTCGTCAAATCGGAATATGAGGTTTTGATTTGTTCCCTGTAATTAGTGTTAAATTGTTTTTGAATATTTTAATTTATTCCAAATTATATAGTGCTGTAGTTTGGTTCTGCAATGTGTAATTGTGTTGGGGACAACACATCATCATATAAAATATGAGGCTATGTAATACATATTAATACATGACATTCCACTATTTCAGAAGCTAGACATCTGGCCGTCACATTCAACTGTAAGTACATTGATACATCTGCCACACTGAATCATCACGTCGATAAACTATTAGTTGGAATTCTAGCACAAATAAAACAAAAGTTGAACCCTGAGATAACAGAGGATACGGCATTAACATCAGATGCCGTATGTAATAAAAGACCTAAAGGTCTTCTCAATAAATTGCTTCATTTGAAACTGAAAGCAACAATGTTCGATGATGTCTCAGAACTATGAAGGAAATACATATTTTGAAAGAGATAAAGTATTTGTAAAGGATGTGCCTTAGAACGAGAAACAAGCTTTGTGGTAGGAAATTGTAAAACTGCCACAATTTCCTAAAATGAACAATATATGTAGTCCTTTTCATTTATTGTCAGATATGTCATATAAACATTATCTTTGTGATCTGTTATTTGAATGTGGTAATGCTAAAAGAACAGAGTTCAATTCGTCCATTCCCTATTGTGTATTATATGTATTTAGACCATATATTAAAAATTGTTGTTTCATGTGATATTTATTTAAGTATAATGAAATACACCACTATTTATGGCGAAAAAGCTATGTCGCCGTCCGTCGTCTTCATTCACGTAAGGTATCATGGACGGAGAAAATATCAACCTTATCAAAACCCCCGGGTATCATTTTTGTTTTTCTGATCAAACAGATTGTTTGATCTGTTATTTTATAGTGTTTTATTGTTGTGAACTTTGCTAAGCTCAAAATGAAATGCAAAAGACCTTTAAGGGGAATTTGCGGTAGTGCCTACCGACAACATTTGTGGGCGGAGCTTATCGTAAAAAAATCCCCGTTGATACGAACAGCATATTTATGAAACTATCTGTCACACGACCAACGTGACCTAAAGGTCACATACCTCAGAAATTTTGAATTTTCGAAGTGAATTTTGTAGTTTTTAGACTGATGAAGAATACTATTTTTAATAAGACTGAAAGTTTCGTAGGGAGGAACACTAGTAGCCATGCCTGTCAAATATTTTGCTCCAAAAGTAACTGTGAAACTATGTATCATTGATTTTCCCTCTTCGAGATAACCGTGGCCAAATTAATGAACAATCTGAATGTTTGCTCCGCTCACAGCTATTTATGCCCACGGTCCCGTGTTAAGCATAGCTAATGTTTTTAATTTCAAATTTCAATAATATAAAGTAAACCAGATCTAGTTTCGTATTATAAATAATATCATCCTAGCACAGTATGTTTTATTCTTATGCAGAATGTAGTATCATATTCCTCTGCAATATAATGAAATGCCACATTTAATTAATCATTTCAACCGTCGTCTTAGAAATAAGATTCGGAAATCTTCGGAGGAAGTGGTGTAATTTCATTTTCATAAATTGCAGTCTATATCACGTTGTTTTATTCCGCCCTTCAAGAATCGATCTATATGCATTCAGAATACAAATTTACTTTATTTATTGGATCAAAATACAGAAATACAGCTCCCATTTTTAATTGTTATGTGGTTTCACTATGAAGTTTCCTGTACTCATTCGACTGTCAACATTTTCAGAATGATGATTGGTGAACACTTCGTGATCTATAATATTGGACAGAAAAAGTAATAGAAGAAGGATTATTTGAGTTTCAATATCTGAAGTTCGATATTCGAAATTCAATATCTTAATTGACCAATGGGATGAAACAAAATGAGGTATTTTCGGGACATCAAATATCCGTAAGGCACATTACTGCATAATAGTAGTTAAATTAATCAATGATCATAGAACTGAATATGCTAAATTGAAGCGAGGCAACTCTTACTTTACTAAAGGAAGGCTACACTAAAATAAATCTGATAAACACGGTACACGTAGTCCGACGCAAATATACAATGAAATTACTGTAGTTATTAAAGTTTCCTGTCACATTATGAGTGTTTTTAGATTTTGTAAACGTTCCGACAGTTCGGTATTTTTTAGTTTCCATTTTATTAATAAATTCTTCTGTAACTGACTGCCACTGTTTCGATTATGGCTGAATGCACTTCGGTTTTCATTTCCGTACTTTTCAATTATATGTTATTTTTAGTGTTTGTTTTTATTTTCATTTATCCAGTTAGTTAGTCTGGTTGTTTGATCTTTATTTACGGTCTGTAGATGGATATATGTTATGTAATGAAGATGATTTTGTTTATTTCTTTTTTCCTACTTCTGTATAAAATTTTATGAGACATTTCATTGGCCATAAAAATTCATAACTGAGAGGAATCATTATATATATTGATATTTTACGTACATTTAACGGTTCTTTTTGAATTCATCACCAAAGTATACAGTAGATGCATCATCCATTTGGCAAAACGTAATGTTACACCAGACGCCTTCTTCGTGTAGTGAAACGAATTTAAAATTGAAAATCTATTGTGTTGTCCGAGACTGTTCGCTTGACGTTTTTCCTTATATTTGTATTATTGTCGTGTGCATCTTGACTATAATATATGTTCTAAGCTGAAAGCATTATCTGCTTTTGGAAATTCAAAGAAATACAATTTAAAAAAAGAAGAAAAACAGCAGATTATAATTTCAATTTGCTATTTTTCATTGATGGACAACATATTTTCACCTTGCGAAATAAATATGAACAAACATGTAATTTTGATGAAATATGATGACACTTCAGAGGGATTGGTAAATACAGAGATAATGCAAACAATGTTAGTTCTTGTTAACAATGTGAAATGTTATATGTTTTACAAATACTGTTACAATTACTACGAAAATGACATAAAACACTATATTGTGTTCACCACATCGGCGGTGTAATGGTTCTTGTGGGAGTTCGTAGGATAGAACCTCGAACGAGTCAAAACAAGGACTGTAGACATTGGTATTTGTTGCTTCACCGCTAACCATGAGGCATTAAGGAGAAATAGAGTAAAAACTTGTTTGCCTGGAATCAGGAGAATGTGTCTGAATGAGGGAAGTGCCTACCACCAGAAGATTGTTTCAGTGATCTAGCACTATAAAAATCCGACTAAGCGTGTTGGTCTAGTAGAAGGCGAATACCATTATCATCTCATCAATATGCAACCTGTTCGTGAAATAGCTAAAAGACAAATGATAATTTAGAGGTCAGGATCAAATCACTCATACTGTGATAGCCGCGGTATGGTTGCCATTACAAGGATGGTAGATTCCGAATCTTCCCTAGCAAATTGTCTCTTTTATATTGTCTTTATATTTGTTTTCTTAGATAAATTATGTGTAGTTTGGTTACTGGAAGAACTCTTCAAATGATACTGTTCCGTCTTTCTCTGAGCAATATCCGAAATAACATCTTAAACAATGCAATAAAAAGATATTGTTATGTCGTTATATATGCTACCGTCTTTTTTATCACAGGACGGGGTCAGTTTTCTTGATCTTATTAGCAAACTTAGATTTAAAAAATCATCATCTGTAATTCGCTAATATGATAATGAAATATTATTTTTAAAAGTAGATACATAACATTTGTACATTAATTAATTTTTAAAAGTAGATACATTAATTAAATGCCGTGTAGTTACTTATTCTATAAGTTGATGATAAGACTGGTGTCCGATTCTAATACCTGTCAGTTTGTCCAAACAACTTTGGGAATGTCCTTGATCTCTGTGTGTACTGAATGTCACTTCTAGAAGACCAATCATTAAACACCTATAGTAATAACTCTAGTCTTGGTCGTTGTATTCTAGACATAGTGTAATACTATTATCTTTACCATTATTGTGTCATACATTGATCCAATCATATGGCTAGCTGCTATGTACATACTATATAATTATATATAGAGGAAATATGTTGACAAGCCAGTGTAGAAATTATATTTTGTTATCGTCATGACAGAAAATTGCCGATAGTGCTGGCTATGTCTATATATACAGAGCCGCATTATAAGTCTGTGGTTCTAACGATTTCGATGGCGACTACACTGTGATGAAAAGTGTTTCTCTATATAAATTTGATATCAAAACAAAGATCAATTATTCTTCTTTTCAACGATGTAAACATTTTAAATTAAGAACAATAACTAATAAAACGAATGGAAAAAATATACATACCCTACGTTTTATGTTGATGTTGACATGTTTTTTTTTAAGTCTGGACACCACTTTCTGTACCATGTATGGAGGACTTATAATGCAAAAATTGGGTCGAGATGTCAGTGACGGATACGACATTCGTGCTGTAGCCGACGATATTTACATTAGCAACGACAGCGGAAGCAATATTGGTGCACATACTTACAATACTTATCAGTATGCATAAATATGATATTATATATTATATTATATGTTATAGGATTGCTTAGTGACTAGTGACTAAGAATGTTATGTTATTTTGTCTAATTTGTAGGGGATTCAAACGCCTTTATTGGTAGCAGAAAGATTTGCAGGTCTTCATTCTCATTATCTTTCAGTGTTTGGAAGTATTATGTTTTGACAGAATGGTAATTTGTGTTGTTGTTGACTTTATTGTCCAGTAAAAGGCCCGGGTGGCTCAATGTGTTAGGTAGTTGGATTACCTAACAACGCATACAAGCCTATCACCAATACGGTGCGGGTTCGCACCCGGCTTTGTAAATTACAAAAAGGGTGCACTCGACTCGCAGCCGCAAGTGATATAGCTTACCAGTTGCTTGCACATGGTCGGTGGTTCGCTCCAGGTACTCCGGTTTCTTCCACCACTAAAACATGTCTCCATGATATAGCTGAAATATTGCTGAAAGTGGCGTTAAGCAAAATAAATCAAATCAAATCAAATATTGTCTACTACTACTGTTATGTTCAGTCAGCTTACAAATTCGTTAATTTTTGTAGTTATCATTAAAAAAGTTTCATCATAATTAATAGTGACCTGTAGCAAATCACTGACAAACTATATCACAAAATGTTGTATCAAATACACCTCGCCATGACGGAGTTCGAACTGAGAACGTTAGTGGTAATAGGCAGTATTGAAATAATGCTATATTTTTTTCCAAAACAGGAAGAGGGCGTCGTGGTCGTGATCGTATGGTACTTGGTATTCCAACTAACTGTGAAATCGATACAACATTTTGTGATAGAGTTTGTCAGTGACTTGCTACAGGTTGGTGGTTTTCTCTGGGTTCTCATGTTTCCTCCACCAATAAAACTGACCGCCAGGATATAACAAAAATATTGTTAAAAGTGGTATTAAACACCATACACCAATCCAAGATACGGAATGATTACCCCTAGGATCGGGGATCTGATTAACTTGAGGACTGATCGATAGATAATTGCTTAACGTTTCGTGAGCAGTATTAGAGCTATATTCATGTTTATTCCCAAGTGAGCAGTGGTGCAACTTTCTTCCTGCTTGCAGTCAACTAAGCAGTATTACAGATGTATTAATTTTTACACTCAAGTGAGCAGTGATGCAGCTATATTCATTGCTACAATGAGGCGAGCAGTAGTGCAGCTGCTTGTATCGTTCATGTTTATTGTCAAGTGAGCAGTGATACAGCTATCTTCATGTTTATTGTCAAGTGAGCAGTGATACAGCTATATTCATGTTTATTGTCAAGTGAGCTGTGGTACAGCTATCTTCATGTTTATTGTCAAGTGAGCAGTGATACAGCTATATTCATGTTTATTGTCAAGTGAGCAGTGATACAGCTATATTCATGTTTATTGTCAAATGAGCTGTGGTACAGCTATCTTCATGTTTATTGTCAAGTGTGCAGTGGTACAGCTATCTTCATGTTTATTGTCAAGTGAGCAGTGATACAGCTATGTTCATGCTTATTGTCAAGTGAGCAGTGATACAGCTATGTTCCTGTTTATTGTCAAGTGAGCAGTGATTCAGCTATCTTCATGTTTATTGTCAAGTGAGCAGTGATTCAGCTATCTTCATGTGTATTATCAAGTGAGCAGTGATACAACTATGTTCATGTTTACAGTCAAGTGAGCAGTGATCCAGCTATGTTCATGTTTACAGTCAAGTGAGCAGTGAAACAGATATGTTCATATTTACAGTCAAGTGATCAGTCATACAGTTATATTCATGGTTACAGTCAAGTGAGCAGTGATTCAGCTATGTTCATGTTTACAGTCAAGTGAGCAGTGATTCAGCTATGTTCATGTTTACAGTCAAGTGAGCAGTGATACAGATACAGTCAAGTGAACATTATTGCCGCTATATTCATGTTTACAACCAAATTAGCAGCATTACTGCGATCTCCATATTTGCAGTCAATTGTATCCAATGAAGTGAGCAGTATTACAGTTATATGCATGTGTGCAGTCAACTAAGCAGTATTGTACATATGTTCCTGTTTCCACTCAAGTGAGCAATATTACAGCTATATTCCTGTTTGCTGTCAACTAAGCAGCATTGTACCGATATGCATGGTTCCACTCAAGTGAGCAATATTACATCTATATTCATGTTTACACTCAAGTCAGCAGTAGTATAGCTATGTTCATGTTTACACTCAAGTGAGCAGCAGTGCAGCTAGACTCATGCTTAGTCATTTGCACAGTATTGCATATACAGGCATCTTATTGCACATAATCAATTGCGCATTGGTACAGCTATCTTCATTTTTACAGTCAAGTGAGCAGTAGCGCAGCTATCTTCATGTTGCTAGGCATGTGAGCAGTGGTGGAACTATCGTCATATGTATAGTTATTGAGCAATATTGCAAATACATGTAGATGCATCTTCATATTTATGGTCAACTGAGCAGTGGTGGTACTATTGTCATGTTTATAGTCATGTGAACATTACCGTAGTTATCTTCATGTTTATTATTCAGTGAGCAGTGGTACATCTATCTCTATGTATATCGTCAAGTGATCAAATAAGTATTGCAGCTATTTTCATGTTTATAGTCATGTTTATGCACCAACTATACCCTATGACAAAATCTGGTAAAATATACAGAGGTGATACTTTTAAAATCAGATATAAAGAAGCATGAACGCGTGGCTGTGTCTTATGTACTCAATGTTGCCTGTGCCTCTGGATTGTCCATTCTCTATTGCCTCTTCAATGTTGCCTGTGTCTCTGGATTGTCCATTCTATATTGCCTCTTCAATATTGCCTGTGTCTCTAAATTGTCCATGCTCTATTGTCTCTTCAATTTTCTCTAATGTTTATTTCCACGACATATTCTCTTTTAAATATATTGGAATATTAATTAAAAAAATGATTAATTAAATTAAGAGTTAGTTTGCAACACTGCGACCATCAAATGAAAAACATCAGATTCCAAACCGTCGAAACAGTTCCAAAAATCCATAGAACAATCATGAAATCAGAGGCAAAATAGATAACGCTAAACCACACACACGTGACAACCTACTCTCTTGGGTTGATACAGGCACTGCAATAAAATGTGCTAAACCACACATACGTGACAACCTACTCTCTTGGGTTGATACAGGCACTGCAATAAAATGTACTAAACCACACATACGTGACAACCTACTCTCTTGGGTTGATACAGGCACTGCAATAAAATGTGCTAAACCACACATACGTGACAACCTACTCTCTTGGGTTGATACAGGCACTGCAATAAAATGTGTAGGAATTAAGCTGTTGGACGCAAACATCCTCTCTTAGTGAAAAGTATTGCATCATTTTTGTAAATACAATATTTGTTGCAGTCGTATTAGAAAATGATACACAATACATTCAACTTATTATTCATTGGAAGATGTGGAAGTTGATCATATATCGAGGTGAATGATTGAATGGTAGAAAAATGATCTTTGATATTGATATCTATAGTAATAATGTAAAACCATCCTGTGACAGTTTATGCTACATGTACTGGAAACTTTGATTTGGAGAACTTAGATTTTAGTTTCACTGTTTTGTTTCTACACGATTAAATTTTTTAGTGAAGAATGGAATCTTTTACCCTTCGTTTATTAGTCAAGTGCATAATTCAACACTTTAAATATAATTCCTACACTCTAGAAAAGCAATAAAACCCTTAATAGGTGATATGTGATACCGGAAGTAACTTGAATCAAATGCTTTCTGATTGGAATATGGCCTATATTAAACATTATATATAACCAAATATCTACACGCTTCAAATTTAACTCTGTACATATTTCATCTTGTGATGGAGTATACTAGTACATGCAGTTATTTGATATTAATGTGACACAGACTATTGATAAAGTATCAATACCATTCCATCGTGGCAACGACTACACACTTTGAATCATTGAATGATTGCAGTAATTCTCTGAATTATAAGCAGCACCTACAATTCATATTTTGACTCAATGTTTATTTCACGTCTGTAAAGAATATCTAGCCAATCCATCTTCCACAATTTTGTGGAACACAAATACTAGCTACGATACCTATGTCTACCAACTGTGCTTCTGGCCAATTATCAAGCGGGTGGGGTCTCATTAACCCCGATGCATTTGTGTGCCTGTCCCAAGCACATGGATTAACAAAGCCATACGTCGTAGCTTTTAAAGTTCAATATTTTAAGGAGAGTGTTCGCTTTGATGATATTGTTGGAATTGTTGATCATCACTCTTTAAATTTTCTTTTTGAATACGATCGTTTTTATATACAATACTTGATAAAGAAATAAATTAAAATTGATGAATCAACAGTAAAAATATATAAATGTAATAATCATATAATAGTTACTGATATGGAGGGAAATATCAGGATATACAGACTGCCCATGGGTCGTGGTATAGACCAGTGGAAATGATATTGCACCAACCCAACCGGAGGTGAGGACAATATCATTTCCACTGGTCCGTACCACGACCCAAGGGCAGTCTGTCTATCCTGATATTGCACTCCATATCAGTAACTATTTTGTTTATTGCATTGAAGACCAGAATCTGACACATACAATATAAATGCACAGACATTTTTAATCAGGATCATTGAAGGTTTTCCTAGGCGTTATCACCTTCGTTATTACCTAATTTGAATTGACTACAACAATTGTTTTAGTGGTGTTCAACTTATAATGAGAAATAAAATGAGATTATAAGTAACATTGTAATTTATTAAAACGTAAACAAACAAATATCCGTGTATTGACCAGTAGTATCAGTCTATGCACGGCTTTGGACCGGTGTTACATACTCATTTTCCCCCCTACTCATTCCCCCCCCGTAAAAACGAGTATATACTAGTTTTTCCCCCGGTAAGATCAGTATATACTCATTTTCCCCCCGGAAAGATCAGTATATACTCATCTTTCCCCCCTGATTTTCAGGGGGGATATCTGAGTATATACTGAAGTTTCTCCCTCTTACTCAATTCTCCCCCTTTGCACTGATAGACTATACAACCAAATAAAATCTTGGTTTAGGGGACGACCATTTGATTTTGAGGGGGGAGGCTTGGAATATTTTTAAAATAAATATTTTGAACTGGAGTATGTTGAAAACAAATATTTTGATCTCGAAGATGGAGAAAAAAATATTGTAATCCCTCATCAGATTTACTCCAATCCAGGATCGAAAATACCACAAAAATGAAAATAAATACTTTGATTTAGCCTATGTAAAAAAATAAATAATTCAATCCTGAAAATACCGAAAATAAATATTTCGATTAAAAAAATCTTCCAAATAAAATGGTCGTCCCCTTATATAAAAGTAATAAGTTTTAGGTATTTAGAACGCAGCTTAATTGTCCGTTTTTCTGTCTGTTTGTCTTGCTGTCTATAACTCCTCATTTAACTGCACAATGGTTTGGTGAATCTTTACGTTCATCCTCTATGACCTATCACTAAACTTTTTTTAGTTCCAAATGTGTATATTTTGAGACTTTAAATGTTAACAAGCATTATATTGGGATGGAGCCGAACAGTGAGACTTTTGAAGGACCCACTGCGTCCAATTTGATTGTCTGAGAACACAGATTTGAGCAAAAAAAGTTTGCTCAGCAAAGAAAAAGTTTTATGGCATCGGGGCCAGTTGTATTGGTAAAAATGATTT